>JAYEVE010000182.1:0-45017 GCA_036346375.1 Guadua angustifolia | reverse complement strand
CTTTTTGCTAAAAGATATGTGATCTTGGAGTTTATTTAATCCAAAGAGGTTCTTTTTTAGAAGAATGTTGCAATCTTTCCTAAAGGATTTCAGTGGATGAGGAATAAAAAAAGTTCTACTAGGCTCAAACAGGTTCATTTACCAAATTTCGTCTGTAAATTTAATTAATTTAGATTTTGTTTCTCCGATACTAGGACTGATAACAATGTGAAATTATGTGATAATTGTGCTTCTACTTGCAAGCCAGGGAAAAAAGAAAGCAACAGAGCACGAGAATTCTTCCAATAGCTGTAGCAACTCTACTGTTTGTGGCAGCAATTATTCTTCTACATCGTTGAATGAGAAACAAATAAGGTAAGATTTCATCAAAGGAACCAAATCTATATTCACAAAAGTACGTTCTATTTGTTCATATAAGATGTGGTTTGATTTCAAAAACATGGATGGCAAACAACTCAAGGCTTAATAGCCCTTGAGGCACATCAAATGTATTTGAGAACCGACGGTTCACCTACAAGGAGCTGAAGCTCATGACATCTAACTTCAGACAAGAAATTGTCCAAGGCATAGATATGCGTGTCCACGTTGCCATCCATATTGAAGTAGCGCAAAAACTGTACAAGAAGAGTTGATTCGTTTGTGAAAGTGAGGAGCCTACATGGAAGGCTAGGTTTTTTTGGTGCCATTTAATTTTTTGGTATTAATTTTTTATTTGACATGGTGAAGAGACATGTTAATCTTGTGGGTGATTCCAATTCCTGGCAATATGAACATGAATGGTGACAACACTTTTATGCAGTGACCAAGTTGTTGTTAGGAATTTCACCCGGTATGTCTCTATTGTATATAAGAATTTATCCTGTTTTTGTGGACCATATTACTTAGTGCACTTGCAGGCTTATGCACCTTTTAACTACTTAGATTTTTTTATACCTTGCAATGTCAGTAGTTGTTGATTATATTAACTTAAAAAGGATACTAAGCATTCTTAAAACTCATAGACGCACAAAGCCTGCTGCAAGTAGATAAAGTTCACTAGCAATTTCTGCATTAATAATGGAGTAGAATGAAAGAAGTGCGTACAAATAATGAGAGTTACTTGCTAAGAGCCTAACTCAAGAGCCAAGTGGAAGTACATATTAGAATTATTGAGAAAGATCTTGTGTTACAGAAGAACAATTAGAAATATGAAAAGTGATTTCTTAAAAAGTCATTTCATGGATGCCTTATGTACTATGTACAATATATATGGTTTTTATTCATATCGGAGGAGGAACCATAAAAACTTTTGTAATCGAAAGAAATAGATGTTTGATCTTGTAACACAATTTTCTTTTATTGCTTGACCTTTATGTTTCGTTACCAATTTTATTTTTCGTAGCAACGCACGGGCATTGAACTAGTAAATTTATAAAAAAATAAGAAACTATAGCTGCTACAGTTCTGACTTGAAAAAGGATGGATTAAGGAATCTTGTAGTTCTGATCAATGTGAGGATTTCTATATTGTTTTTGTCTTTGTTGAGAGTAAATTGCACTAGACGTACGTCCAGATAACATGTTTCAACAAAATTTTGAAGGTAGGCTCAGGCAGCCTTGCATAAAATTCTCGCACCATCGTCACATCCTTTTGGCGGGCGCTTTACCGTGGCACGTGGGCAGAGCAAGCCTGTGATCAGGCCTCGGGCCAGCCTAACTAGTCCACCGAACCATGGGCTACAGCAGAGAGAAGAGAGATCGGTGGTCCGAGGACCACGTTTTTTCGGACTCCTGATTCCATGTGTATTTCGCTTATGATGGCTTCGGTCTCCACTCGACTGATTTCATTGCTGAAATCAAATTCTTCCATCTTTCATAAATGTTTCATCATTTATAATTGTGTACGTTTGATGTATTGCTGATCATAGCTTTCATACATGCGTCCTCATACCAAACCATTCTGAGACTAAACAGAATAGGGTCCCCTTTGGCATAGCTGGAGCTTGTCTGATCTCTTTTGGCTAGTTATGCGGAGAAATGGTAGCTAGAGAAGCTGCTGCCTGGAAAAGCTTGCCGTTTGGTAGTTTGGCTTTTGTAAGGCTGAATGACTGTTCTGAGTTGCATATGATGATTGAAATGTCTGAAATATCCTTGAGGAGTCTGATGTCTTGTTCGTTTGTTGAGTAAGAATGAATAGCTCGTTAGATCATTTCTTAAGCTTACACGAGAATATATACTTGTATGCGTGAGCATCTTTGGTCTGTTCCCGACAAACAAGTTCTACCGAGCTATCGTTTGAGCGTATCAACGAGGCTTTTGAAAGCACTAGTAGCGTTCATGACTTCATGTAACACCGTAGGCTCAAAATCGTTATCAACTTGGTTTGTTTCAGCCCATCCAGCATCATTGACGATGGGTTTATGTACGCCCAACACACGCACTCATCTTTCATTAGGATGAAATGAATCTGATGTCTTGTTCGTTTGTTGAGTAAGAATGAATAGCTCGTTAGATCATTTCTTAAGCTTACACGAGAATATATACTTGTATGCGTGAGCATCTTTGGTCTGTTCCCGACAAACAAGTTCTACCGAGCTATCGTTTGAGCGTATCAACGAGGCTTTTGAAAGCACTAGTAGCGTTCATGACTTCATGTAACACCGTAGGCTCAAAATCGTTATCAACTTGGTTTGTTTCAGCCCATCCAGCATCATTGACGATGGGTTTATGTACGCCCAACACACGTACTCATCTTTCATTAGGATGAAATGAAGGATTATTAACAAAACTACATAGGAGGCTTGTAACCTCTGAATACTGATACTCTCAGTTCTACAAATAAAAGTATTCATCTCAAAAGAATTAAAGTTTTTCATTTCGCAATGACCAAAAATTCCTGAATTGTTACAAATCATTGTCGATAAAAACTATAGTGAGACCTGGGGCAAAAACTTGAAACAGAGAAGTCAGGCATTGTCCAAAGAACAACTCCAAGGAAACTGTGCTAACCAACCTGTAACAATTTTCAGCAGAGAATCTAGTTTGACAGTTACATCATTTCGAAATACGCGAACTACGCGACAGAGGTAGCCCTTCAAAGGACCCTTTCGAATACGCAGTATCTGCCCAATTGAGAAAAGTTGTTCTCTGGTGCTGAGAGAGACTGGCTGATGAAATCCAAAAGGCCTGTTAATTTGAAATGATTGCAACAAATAAAATCGTGTCAGATCTAATGTAATCAAATCAGAAAAACTTGATAATTTCTCAAAACATGATCTGTCAGATAAATCCTCAAACTGATCAAAACATCACTGATAAACGTCAGAAAACCTTGCATAATTTCAGAATAATAAGATCCGGTTGCTTTACCAGACTAGTCCTTAAAGCAACAAACAATAAATTTTCCAGATGGGATTCAGAAATCACTACTTCGAATTTGTAAATTTGAGAATTCTAACATTACAGGCTTTCAAAGAACAGTAAACTTGTCAATACAATGATGACATTTTCAATTATTAACATATAGTCCTAGTAAAGTCTCCGTGATCTCATGAAAAGAGAAGGCGCCCAGCAGTACACATAGGAAATATCAAAATATATTGTACAGACAGAGATAGATGCTCACGATATTCTACACAAGTATGGATGTATCATAACAAATCCAATAGAAAATCGGATCTATCCAAACCAAGCAAAATGCTGGAAGCAGGTCGTTCAATTTTCTAAATATTTGCAACAGAAAAATAATTTTATGTTCTAGGGAAAATGGAGCCCCCTAGGTATTTGATTGGCAAAGATGTACAGACTATCAACCACTCAACTGTAACAAGAGCAATGACTTCATGAACTGCCTTTCCAACTCCTCCAGATTGTCTTTTACAAAGTCAATTTTGTTCAGTATCACAACATCCTGTTAAACATGACGAAGTTCAGTCTCAGCAGAATCAACACAAGGAATTCCAGATTGTGAAGCAAAGACCCCCCAAAAAAAGGAAAACATGAAACTGTAGAAACCAGAGAACATTGAGGACAAGTTACCGTGAATACAATTTGATGAAATGCTTCAGGGAATGAAGAAGAGTTTTTGTGGTCATCAATTTGTAGGCTGAAGTTTTTTACATCCATAGCCTGGGGACAAGCAGTAAAGAATAGTCCCATGTGATGTGATATTTTCAATTGTGATCTAAAATTCTAAATAGACAGACACTTTTCAGAATTGCAAGGAGCAAAGAAACAAACAATTATCAAATGCTTTAACACCATGCTCTGTTAAAGGATGAAAACCTGTTATTCATTTTTACCATACCCATTTTACCATACATGTGCTAGATCTCCTTTATAATTTTCACTCTTCATGTGCACCCTTGTACCTGGAGAGATTTCAAATGGTTTTGAACGACTGGATAGCAAGCTAGGGACTTCAGATGCAGGAACAGAACTAATCCTGCATGCATGTGTTTTTTATTTTTAAAATGATATGGTGTTATCCAACTTGCTCTTCCCAGCATAATATAATGGATAAATGGACATACTGCATCTCATGTTATCCAACTTGCTCTTCCCAGCATGCATATGTTTTTTATTTTTAAAATGAAAGGATCAAATTATATACCTCTGTAACATCACAGGCCTTCTCAGCTTCAACAAAAACAAATCCTCTTACCTTTCCAAGAAATGGAAGAGGGTGTGACCTTTCAGTTCTTTTGAGATTGGCAATTTCTGTCTTTTCCTCGGTAAAGAAACCTGCAGTGTTCATAAGAAAGATTACGACATTAGAAGATTCAAAGAATCATCAGGTAAAATAAACTTATATCCAAATGGTGAAAGATAAATTGATCATTAGTTCGTAGAAAGCACAAGAACCTACAATGTACTGATAATTGTTAGAAATTTGTAGATTGGAATCATACCTAGAAAAATGAAACAGCAAACCAATAAAAGAAAGGAATTGGCAAAAGGAAGTGTCAACTTAAGTCCTCACTATACAGTTATGAAACTGCTCCCAAAATACTATCATGATATTTATAATTTTTCGTAATAAATTCTTGTAAAACTAATGGCATCATTCTTGTGCCATCAAAGCCGTAACAATAGCATCACGGAATGCACCCAATTTTGGTGCAATGTCAGAGATGCACTGGCGGAGTAGCATTCCCGTTACAATTGAGAACGTCCCTGATTGTCGTCTCAGCTCTCAAGTGTAATAGAAAGTATACTCAATTGCCTTTCTTTGGCTTTGTTGTCGTTTGCCGGTGCATTTGTTCTGGACTTCTGGAGTTCTGTAAAATAGAAGTCGTATGGTGTTTGGACAAAAAAATAGCTGACCAGTGAAGTTATGGTTCAGGTTTAGTTTTCTCTTGCATAAATTGAATGTCTTTCTCCGACGAGAGGAGGCCCTCCTGGAGTACTTGGAGGCTCTGGAGATTCAAACATCTTTTGAAAAAAAAAGTGTTCTTTAATGGCATTCGATGCTTCCAGTTCAATCCATTTTCAAAGAAAAAAAATTGTGCTTCCAGTTAAGTGAAAATATTTTTCTTAATAGCATTCATTCCAATTAGTATGTTATTGAAAACGCAATTGCCCTAGACCAGACTGCAACTAGATAACATCCTGTTCTCTGTCCGACACAGACTGCAACTAGATAACATCGAATCAGAAAGCAAAACCAAATCAACTTGGACTCTGAACTTTGGGACACCATGGAAATTTTTTTCCAAGATTCGGATCTCTGAGTCTGAGGCCCCACAAAAGCGACCGCTTCGTTTCACAGGTCCTGCTCCATTTCAACTTTGATTCCAAGATGCACATATTTAACCAAAAAGACTTCATGCACAACATAAATCTCAACACTAGCCCCAAACTACAAAACTCATAAACTAGGTAACAAATGCATCATACTGATTGGGGAATAGGAAGTGGAGGTGGCGCTCAACAATCTCACCTCGGCAGCAGGGGGATGGATGAGACGCCTGGTTGGGGAAGAGAAAGGGGAGGCGACGCCGGGTCGATGTAGACGAACCGGAGGCGGCACCGGGCTGGGGAAGAAGAGGAGGCACCACTGATTCGGAGTCAAGGCGGAAGGATGGCTGTGGAGAGGAAGCAAGAAGGTCCGGTGGTGGCTCCAGTCGCCGGCCGGTAGCGGCGATGCGAGGAAATCCGGTGTGTGCGCCGAACCCTAGCAGCAAGTCGAACCCTCGAGCTGGAGGCTGGTGTCTCTGCGTTGAACCGAGGCAAGTGAGTCGAATGTTGAGAGGCATCTGAAAATTTATATGAGTGGCAAATTGCGGGTAAATAAACATCAACTTTGTGGGCAGTGTTGTAACAGCCACCCGCAAAAGCCCCTGCTTCCCGCGAAGGATGCCTTGCGTTCGGCTTCTTCTTGTACGTTATATCGTGGCTTTGGCTTGGGCAGAAGCCAGTTGAAAAGCCATCCCTTTGGTATGGATTTTGGCTTCTTGCCAGCAAAAGCTGGTTCAAAAGCTACGCCAAAGGGGGCCTAGACATGCTAAGTGACTTCAAGGTCAGAGCCACCAAGAGATAACGTGATAAGCGAATCAACAGGGTTCAAAACTGCTATAAAGGTGAATCCAGGAGTAGAACAATCTCTCGAATCTTGCTTCACTAATCTCTTCGGACAGAAAATGTAATCTCCCACCACCGCATGCATGAAGCATCAGTCAGTTTCTGTTTGCTGCCACTAGGAGGGCTTGTTCGGAGTAGCAGAATTTTTAATGATTTGAAGCTTCTGTAGAATAAGCTATTTTGGTATGGGGTCCTAGCCTCCCCTAGTGTCACTAATCAGTTTGCTAACAAGCAAGAATTTTTAAGTGGGGTTTACAACATTAGATTTGCACGAGTGTAGACGTAAAGTTCAATCCCCATAGTGATTTTGGCCAATAGTCGAAAGTCAAAGCCTTAATGAAGTAACCAATGAGCAATTAAAACATCACTTGAAATGATATGGGTAATCCATTAAGCTCAAAATAAAATAGCCAAGCCACAATGAAGTATATACTCCTAAAAAGACAGACAAGTACACATCAGTTGGAAGTAGAAAAACATAATTAGGAAATGCAGGGGGACACAAAAGAGGCAGCCAAAACAGTCAAAACCCTGTTTGCTCAAAACACCAGAATAAAAAATAGTTGCAGACGCCATGAGGCATCACCTGAGGCCCTGGGCAGGAGGGCAGCAAAATTATGACAGTCAAGTTGCTTCGGAGATATCCACAATTGAAGCTAGGATCACATCATGAGCAATAAGAATATAAGATCACCAGAAGTTCTACAGCTGAAATCAAGATTTGAAAAAGATATGAATGAACATTAACTAATACAGCAATTGAGCATCAGAACATAAGGCGTTCTGTTAGCTGTAAGCCAGAAAGAATCTGCAGTACATCTGTCCGAAGGTGTCAATCTTCGACTTCAGTAGGCACTTTCCCAGCACAAACTGCAGCATAAGCACCTGCGAGCCCAGGAACAGCATCCTTGTGACAGTCAATGTATTTCGCTATGAAATCCTTGTCGACATCAGAAAATATTGAGTAAAAACTAGCACTTATCTTCATCAATCCCTTCACCTGAAGGACCTTTACGACATAATGCCGCGGCACCAGCCGCTTCTCCAGGCTGAAGTTGAGCAGCAGGGGCCTATCCACGATGTACTCTGGCTCCAAGCCAACCTTAGTGACCATGAACTCTATCTTGTGGCGAAGTTTCTCCACAGATAGTGCAAGAATCTGTGGTTGCTTGCAGAACGCAGCGCCGAGCTTGTCCTTGGAGCAACCAAGAGTGCTCCTCAAGAACTCCATCTTGCAGCGAAGTTTCTCCTCGGATAGTCCAATAATCTTTGGATGCTTGCAGACTGCAATGCCAAGCTTGTCCTTGGAGCAACCAAGAGTGCTCCTCAAGAACTCAATCTTGCAGCGAAGGTACTCCTCAGAATATGTAAGAATATATGGGTACCTGCAGACCATAACACTGAATTTGTCCATGGAGCAACCAAGAGTGCTCCTCAAGAACTCCGTCCTCGCAGCAACCTTGTCTTCGGTGAGATAAGAGGCCATGACCACCGCGTACTTGAAATTATATGAGGAGCGCGGCACACCGAGCTTGTCGGCACGCAGAACGAATGCCTTCATCCGCTCTGGATTGGACACGAGCAGCCTCGACCAGTGCATTGACAAGTTGACAATATCACAAACACTTAAGCCGCACTCCCGAAGCAGCGCGATGTTGGGCTTTACCACTTTTTCGAGGTCAGTGCTCAGGGTGGACCTGTTCCACCTCACGATCCGAAGGAGCTTGTCGAAGGTGCCGACGAAGGGGATCCAGAACTCAAGCTTCGAGGCGACATCGCAGGAGCGGAGGGCCACGGAGCCGCCGACCAGGAGGAAGCGGGCGATCTGGCGATGGGACAGGCCGACGCGGTCGCGGAGGGAGGCGAGGCGGGGGGCGACGTTGCCCACCCTGGAAATCAGGAGAAGCGGGTCAGCGGCGACGATGGTAGCGATGTCGGGGCGGGAGAGGCCGACGCCGGAGAGGAGGGCGAGCACGGCGTCTGGGTTGGAGGCGGACTTGAGACGAGGGAGCTTCTTGGACGCTTTGAGCGCTTGGGCGCCAGTGAGGCCGCAGGTGGCGACGAGGTAATCCTCGACAGAGAATGGGGTGGGGAACGCGGAGGCGGAGGTGGAGAGGACAAGAGCGCGAAGGTGGAGAGAGGTGGAGGGTGCGGCTGCGGTGTTAAGATGGGAGGGGTCGCGGAGCAGCGGGAGAAAGCGCCTCCGGAGGTGGAGCATGGCGACGGCGGCGGGGCTGGTGGATGGCCGCGGCGGATAAAGGAAGTCGGCGCGTTTGGGCATATTACCGAGCGGACGGTGATCTCGTCTCTGCTAAGCTGGGCCGTTGTGACCGCAGAGACCGGGCCCACCACTCGGCTACGGCCCATGGGTGGCCAACCCCGACGCCCTCCTCTGGGCTTGCCTTGGAGCCACTTACCTGCAAAATAGAGTTTATAAGGGTGCGTTTAGTTGGGTGTAAGAGGGCGAATCAAATCGTTTCGTATAAGATCTGGTTCTGTCTCTGTATTTAGTTGGTTAAATAGAATCATTTGGTACATGATAAGATGATACAGATTCTTGGAATATTATAAAAAGATGTTGTATCATCCCGTACGGACAATTTGGTCAAATCAATCGGTCTAGGACCGAATCGTTCACTCACATCATCCCTCAAACCAACCTTATCTCTCAATCCAATCTCATCCCTTCAACCAAACATCATCTCGTACCATCCTGTATCATTCTATCCAAGCAACCAAACAAATCTTGTACCATTTTATTCACGCAACCAAACACCTTCCTTGTACTATATCATCCAGGATCATCCTATCTATCTTGTACTATTCCATCCTATTCATCCTTGTACACCTAACCAAACGCACTCTAAGTCACTGAGGTTGGGTTAGAGACAGAGTACACCGTGGAAAGAAAAGGACGGTGCGGCTCTCTTTGGGTTCGTGTAGAAGCTAGTTTTTAGCTGGCTGTTTTGAAATGATATTTTTTTAAAATCTTTACTTTTCTTCATAAATAACCTTCGGTTTAAATAAAAAGCTGAACTAGAATCTAACTGTTTAGCATAGTTTGTGACTTCTTTTAAAGAAAAATCAGTCTAGAAACTATACAAAGGGAACGTTGACGAAGAAAGGTGTTGGCGTGTTGCCTTCCGCCAATTAGTTGGTTATGCTGAGGTTGCCTTCCGCCAATTAGTTGGTTATGCTGAGGTTGCCTTCCGCCAATTAGTTGGTCACAAGGACACAATTCCTTGCTTGTAGATGCTTATGCTGCAGCTCATTTGGGGAAATTCCTGTCGATGTCTATCTTTCAATGACCACATGGAAGGCTCCTCGTCGTATCTAAGGATGAATACAAGTCGGATATAGACGGATATTACTTTTTTGTGTTCGGACCTATATTTCTTTCAGATTCAAAACTAGATACGGATACAAATCTAGGTTATTTGAGACACGGATACGGGACTGATATATGATGAATTTGGATCGAAAACAGATAAAGATATATAGATAATGCATACATAAATAGATACCATAGCAACAGACCTAAAAGAACATTATGCCTAATATCCCCAACTTTAATCTGGCTCCACAAGAACTCTATCCTCGCAGCGAAGTTTCTCCTCGAATAATCCAAGAATCTGTGGTTGTTTGCAGACTGCAATGCCAAGCTTGTCTTTGCAGCAACCAAGAGTGCTCCTCAAGAACTCAATCTTGCAGCGAAGGTTCTCGTCAGAATATGTAAGAATATATGGGTACCTGCAGACCGTAACACTAAGTTTGTCTATGGAGCAACCAAGAGTGCTCCTTAAGAACTCCATCCTCGCAGCAACCTTGTCTTTGGCGACACGACAGGCCACGAGCACCGTGTACTTGAATGCATATGGCGTGTAGGGCACACCGAGCTTCTCGGCGCCAAAGACAATTGCCTTCACCCACTCGAGATTAAACCTCGGCTGACCTTGAGAGGCCATTGACATCTTCACAACATCACAAACACTTAGGCCGCACTCTCGGCGGTCGACGCGTTGCGCTTGACCACCTTCTCGAGGTCGGCGGTGAGGATGCGGTAGTTACCCTTCACGTTCGGAGGAGCTTGTCGAAGGAGCCAAGAAGGCGATCGAACTCGAGCTTCGAACAACGTCGCAGAACGGAGGGCCTTAGAGCCGCCGACCAAGAGGAAGCGCAGCGATCTGGGGATCGGATAAGGCCGAGGCGATGAGGGAGGAGAGGCGGTGGCGATGTTGTCCACCCCGAGCGAGAGGAAGCGATGGATCGGCCATGAACGACGGCGTTGTTGTCGGACAGAGAAGCCCATGTCGGAAAGTAGGGCAAGCACAGCGTCAGGCTTGGAGGCAGACTTGAGGTGGGAGAGCTTCCTAGACGCTTTGAGTGCTTGGGCGCCGGTGAGGCCTCAGGTGCCCACAAGGTAGTCCTCAGCTGAGAAGGGGGTTGCAGCGGCGGAGGTGGAGAGGTGGAGAGTGTGGAGGTGGAGGGAAGACAAGGATAAGGAGGTGGAGGGGCGGAAAGCGACGCGGATAAGCGGGATGAGGCGCTTCCGTATATGGAGCAAGGTGCCGGGCGACGGCGACGGCGAAGAGCCATTGTCGGTTGTCGGACTAGAGGGTTTCACTTGCCACCGTCACCCCCCGGGCTGGGATCTAATGAAAAATACGGGTACGATCAAAATCCAAAATTTTGGTGAAATTTTGATATTTTGGATAAATTTTGATCGGAATTTAAAAATAAAAATTCAAATCCGGTCCATTTGCTATCCAAAAAATTTGAAATTTGGCAAAATTTATCGAAATTTTAGATGAAATTGGCGAAATTTTGCTTGTTTTGCACTAGCTGAAAAATGGGTCTAACGACAATAAAACATTTTGAAATTTTTTTCTGGAGAGTCATCACACATTGATAATATTTTTATAAAAATTTCAGACGATAATTGAATCTGAGGAATTTTTAAAAAATTCAAAACATTGCCACTGTCCTGATAAAACACTGACCATCAAGTTTGAACTGAATGAAAATTAGAACAAACAAAGTTATAAAATTTTGAAATTTTTTGTAGATGATCCTGACACATCTATAATATTCTCATAAAATTTTTAGATGATGGGAAAGAAGTATGAATTTTTAAACATTTGAAAGTGCTACTGTCATGTTAAAATCCTTACCAACAAACTTGAACGAAAGGAAAAATAGTACAAAACACGTTATAAAATTTTGAAAATTTTTGTGGATGGTCCTGATATGGCATTAATGGTTATATAAAATTTTTAAATAATGGTCATGCTTAACAAATGCTTAAAAATTCTAACAGTGTTACGTCCTGATAAAAGACCGATGATCAATACATAGATTTGCTTTAGCAATCAAGAAAGCTTTAAAATTTTAAAAATTTTAAAAAATGGTGATAAGGAAATGTTTAAGAACTCATAAAAATTTTGAATCATGATCACACTTTAGTGAATTTATAAAATTCTTACAAGGCACACTAGCATTTATGTTCTTTCTCTTTTTGGTTTTTGAAATATAATATAACAAATAAAGTTCAGTGCTTACATAGATTTGATTTACCAAACAAACAAAGTTAAATTTTTTTAAAAAATTTATAAAATGGTATTGAAGAAATTTTTAATCTCTCATAAAAATTTTAGATCATGATCACACTCGAAAACATTTATAAAATTCTGACAAAGTACCAGTCCCAATTATGTTTATTCAGTTTTCCATTTTTTAAAGATAACAAATGAAGTTCAATTATTCTGAAAATTTTTCTGTTTGATCATACACTGCTCGAGATAGTACCATAAAATTTTTAGCTGATTATAAAGTTTTTAAAATCTTATAAAAATCTAATAGTGTTTCTGCCAAAATTTTGAAATGTCACAAAAAATCAAATTTTCGACAAATTTGCATAGAAGATGACTTTCTTATGGGTTATTGGACCAAATTCGGCCCTAAAAGTTCAAAATCCGGCCAAAAATAACATTTCTATAAAATTTCGCCAAAAAATGAAGTAACTGTAGCAATTTCAATTTTTCTTATTCAGCTGGTAGTTTAGATTTCATAGAAGCCCAAAATATGAAATTTTGGCAAAAATTCGCTAAAATTTGATGGAAATTGGAATCTTAATAGTATGTACACTTACATGTATTTACATAACTGAATGGTATCACATACCCATAATCCATGAAACATAATTATCAATCAATCCATATGTTTGTTTTAAATAAAGTTTATTGGTGTCCCAACCAATAAATAAACAAGGGCAATTTATAATAATATCATAATTCAATTACAGAATTTCACGATCAAGTCACATACTTAATGATCTATAATATGACACTATTAAAGAAACAACATAAACATAAATACAAGATAATCATCTTCATGATTAGCCTCTTAGGTATATTTCCAACATATAAAACGTCACCTTTATCAACAATTCAAGCAGTTCTAAAGCAAAACCATCAGCTTCGTTAGCAATTCAAGTAGGTCCAGAACGTATCAACACACCAAAGTATTACAAACTGGCCGTATTTCTTATCAAAGTATGTTTGATGCATTGCTGAGCGTAGCTTTCATCCATGCGTCTTCGTACCAAACCATTCTGGAGACTAGACAGAACAGACATGTTAAGTGACTTCAAGGTCAGAGCCACCAAGATATTACGTGATAAGTGAATCAACAGAGCTCAAATCTGTTGTAAAGGTGAATCCAGGAGTAGAACAATCTCTCGAATTTTGCTTCAATAATCAATATAATGCTTTCTGAACAGAAAATGTAATCTCCCACCACCGCATGCATGAAGCATCTCTCAGTTTCTGTTTGCTGCCTCTAGGAGGGATGCTCTCAATATGTACAAAGTCCAAATAACTCAAGATTTATTTAGTTTTCCATGCTCGTTACTACCAAAATTCCAAAATCCTCTGCTAAATGTTTGCTTTGTGTTTTGTTTCTGTTCTTTACATGTTTCTAGAATGAGTAGAAAAGAACACAGGAAATGACTAAACTATTCTTACATCAAAGGAGCAAAAATAAAGAATGCCACAAAATAAGAATTTGTGCACACATTTTTTTTCTTTTGCAAAGAACTATGAAATTGTGCATGACATATTTTCCAACAAAGGAAGATAATAAAATCGGGGAAAGAATCCTCTGCATTTGTTTCACAAAGTGCATCAATCATTAGGAGCAGTTCGATTAGGCACAAAGAAATCATAATCTGGCATTATAAAACTCGAAGGGTGAACCCAACTCCCATGTGTTAGTCTCTCAATTGTCTAAAGGGAGAAATCTGTATTGTGCACCAAGGGCTTGTTTGGAGTAGCAGAATTTTGAAAGATTTCAGACTTCTGTAGAATAAGCTATTTTGGTATGGGGTCCTAGCCTACCCTAGTGTCACTAATCAGTTTGCTAACAAGCATGAATTTTTAAGTGGGGTTTACAACATTAGATTTGCACGAGTGTAGACGTAAAGTTCAATCCCCATAGTTATTTTGGCCAATAGTCGAAAGTCAAAGCCTTAATGAAGTAACCAATGAGGAATTAAAACATCACTTGAAATGATATGGGTAATCCATTAAGCTCGAAATAAAATAGCCAAGCCACAATGAAGTATATACTCCTAAAAAGACAGACAAGTACACATCAGTTGGAAGTAGAAAAACATAATTAGGAAATGCAGGGGGACACAAAAGAGGCAGCTAAAACAGTCAAAACCCTGTTTGCTCAAAACACCAGAATAAAAAATAGTTGCAGACGCCATGAGGCATCACCTGAGGCCCTGGGCAGGAGGGCAGCGAAATTATGACAGTCAAGTTGCTTCGAGATATCCACAATTGAAGCTAGGATCACATCATGAGCAATAAGAATATAAGATCACCAGAAGTTCTACAGCTGAAATCAAGATTTGAAAAAGATATGAATGAACATTAACTAATACAGCAATTGAGCATCAGAACATAAGGCGTTCTGTTAGCTGTAAGCCAGAAAGAATCTGCAGTACATCTGTCCGAAGGTGTCAATGTTCGACTTCAGTAGGCACTTTCCCAGCACAAACTGCAGCATAAGCACCTGCGAGCCCAGGAACAGCATCCTTGTGACAGTCAATGTATTTCGCTATGAAATCCTTGTCGACATAAGAAAATATTGAGTAAAAACTAGCACTTATCTTCATCAATCCCTTCCCCTGAAGGACCTTTACGACATAATGCCGCGGCACCAGCCGCTTCTCCAGGCTCAAGCAGAGCAGCTTGGGCCTCTCCACAATGTACGCTGGCTCCAAGCCAACCTTAGTGACCATGAACTCTATCTTGTGGCGAAGTTTCTCCTCGGATAGTCGTAGAATGTGTGGCTGCTTGCAGAACGCAGCGCCGAGCTTGTCCATGGAGCAACCAAGAGTCCTCCTCAAGAACTCTACCTTGCAGCGAAATTTCTCCTCGGATAGTCCTAGAATTTGTGGCTGCTTGCAGACCGCAACGCGGAGCTTGTCCTTGGAGCAATCAAGAGTGCTCCGAAAGAAGTCCATCCTCGTAGCAACCTTGTCTTCGGTGACAGAACAGGTCGCGATCACCGCGTACTTGAAAGCATATGAGGTGCGGGGCACACCGAGCTTCATGGCGCGCAGCACAAACGACTTAACCCGCTCTGGATTGGACAAGAGCAGCCCTCGGGAGGCCATTGACATCTTGACAATATCACAAACACTTAGGCCGCACTCCCGAAGCAGTGTGATGTTGGGCTTGACCACCTTCTCAAGGTTGGCAGTGAGGATGCGGTTGTTACCCTTCACGTTCTGGAGGAGCTTGTCGAAGGAGCCGAAGAAGGGGATCCAGAACTCGAGCCTCGGGGCGACGTCGCAGGAGCGGAGGGCCGTAGCGCCGCCGACCAGGAGGAAGCGAGCTATCTGGGGGTCGGACAGGCCGAGGCGGTCGCGAAGGGAGGAGAGGCGGCGGGCGATGTTGTCCACACGGGAGCACAGGAGCAGTGGATCGGCCGCGACGACGGCGGCGATGTCGGGACGGGAGAAGCCCACGGCGGAAAGTAGGGTGAGCACAGCGTCTGGCTTGGAGGCGGACTTGAGGTGGGAGAGCTTCTTGGACGCTTTGAGCGCTTGCGCACCGGTGAGGCCGCAGGTGCCGACGAGGTAGTCCTCGGCTGAGAAGGGGGTTGCGGTGGCGGAGGTGGACAGGAGAGTGCGGAGGTGGAGGGAAGACAAGGGTGAGGAGGTGGTGGGGTGGGAAGCGGCGCGGATAAGCGGGAGAAGGCGCTTCCGGATGTGGAGCATGGTGCCGGCGACGGCGGAGGGCCGCCGTCGGTTAACGGTCTAGGAGGGTTTCGCTGACCACCGTCGATGGTATATTTGGGGGCAGGGCAGCGGTATTGTGATGGTTGGCTGGTAATTCCATTGCCATGTAGCTCATTTTTAACGAAAATGCTGTGAGCCCAGCGTCTGACGCGACCCGGAACATGAGCAGTTAGGAGCGTGGTCCAAGCCTAAGAGTATCTTACTGTAGCCTGTGCTTAGTGGCTTTAATTTGTTGTGGCCTTCATTGTTGTCTTTTTATGATTAGTTCTTTTGTCATTTTGTGATTAATTTTTTGTACTGTTGTGATTAGTGCTTTAACCTGATTACTAGTCATTTGGTGCAACCAAAATAATGTGCTACTAAAACATACGAAAAATTTTGGTGCAACATTTTTCTACAATATATGAAATAATTTTTTTTGTTTAAGATGTTGATGGAAAATGTTTGAGTAGCATATTTTTTGTTTAAAATACCACGACACCTACATATTGCAACATTTAATTTAACATATTACAACATTTGGTTTAGCATTATGCAACATTTGGTTTGACACAACGCAACATGTATTTTAACATAGTGCAACATTTGATTTAACATCTTTAACATTTATTTTACGCAACCTTTTAGATTAGGTGTAGTGCAATATTTGTTTTGTCGTACTACAAGATCGTCCAATCTATGTTTTAGTTAGTCAAAAATATATGTTTTAGCATGTCAAAATCTATGTTTCATAACTCTTAGCACGTGAATATTCAATGTTTTAATAGATCAAATTTTATGTTTCACTTAGTCAAATTTTATGTTTGATGAGGTTAAAATCCATGTTTCAAGACTCTCAAAGACTGAAAATCCGACATTGTTTCAATAGGTTAAATTTTATATTTCAGTTAGTTAAAATCTATGTTTCAGTAGATCAAACATAAAATAATCTAAATTTATATAGCAATAATGGTCTTGTTTTCTTCATAAAAATATTATGAATGCGATAGTGTAAACCGTCTGTGTATTAGAACACTATAATTAGTCAAACGTTATGGCCATCAAAAGAAAAAACAGATTGAATCTTCCGCTTATATTTGCATGAAACATGCAAATTAATTGCATGCCGGTTGTTTGGGTTAGGAGGCGTCCGATCGCACCTCATTGCATCGGATGTCCGACGCCTAGTCTTGCCCCATTTTTAATTTACCTTTTAACTTGCTTGCTTTTTTTAATTCACCCTTTTATCTCTTTTTTATTTGTTTTGCCACCCAAAGTTAAGTTACAATGCAAATAATTCTAGGGCTGGGCATTCGGTTTATACGGTTTTTTTGGTTCGGTTTTTGAATCTGAAAACCGAACCGAAACCAAACTGCTACAAAAACCGAACTGAATTAACCGAACAAATTCGGTTCGGTTAATTCGGTTAACCAAATTACATGCAAACCCAACATTGTCCTATTGAGCACAGATCATTCAACATATATGGCAAAATCTGTTGTCCAAAAATAAAGATCAAGAAGCTTTGCTCGAAAAGCACAAGAAACCAGATCACTTCAGCACGATGGTCAGAATAGTTTTTATGCGAAGATGCTTAAAATATGTGTTGTTTTGCTGAACTTTACGGTGGATATACATCATACATTACACGGGTAAGTTGTTCTTTGCGCATCATAGCTAAGATGTTCTTTTGGACGATTATCACACAGGACCGCGCATCACTTTGTTTGATTCTGGAGTTGGAAAAACAACAAATTTATCCATCGCCGATCCAAATCGCTCCATCGAAGACCGTAGCAACTCGCAGCCAAAAACAAAATTGCACATCTACACGCAACAACAATCGAGACGGCACGACGAACATTCAGATCTAATAGAAGTACAACGAGCGGATCGAGATGATTGGATGGATACCTTGCAGGAGCCGTTCTTGATGATGATGAAGCCGCTCTTGCGGATGGTGCTGGCCTGCTACGTCACCGAGGGAGGAGCCCAGAAGGCATCCGAGCGGCGGCTGCAGCGCCAAGGGAGGAGCCGAGGAGGTGTCGAGGGCCTTGGGACGGCACTGAGGGAAGAGTCGAGGAGACGAGGAGGTGTCGGGATGGTGGCCGTGGCGCCAAGGGAGGAGGCTGGAGGCGTCGGGGCGGCAGTCGCGGTTGGAGGATTTGGGGGATTTTTGCAGTAGCATCGATCGGATCGGGGATTCAGAAGAATGGGGATTAGGTCTTCGGGTTCCAGCAGGATAGATCGGGGGATTTTGGAGGAATGGGCTAATGGGCTGAACGCCGAAGTGCCGAACCAATGGAAGTATGGCTAATGTGCTAATGGGGATTTCGGTTCTTTCAGTAAAATCGGTTTTTGGAATCCGGAAACCGAAAACCGAACACAGCGAAAATAAAAACCGAACCGGAAATCGAAAACCGAAATATTCGGTTAAATCGGTTCAGTTTGGTTCGGTTCGGTTTTTCGTTTTCGGTTTAAAAATGCCCACCCCTAAATAATTCTGTGACACGTTAATACTATTTCTCGTGATTTTCCTATCTTTATCTCTTCTTTCGATGATAGATGTACTTACTATGATAATTTCAATAATGGTTTCACTAATTTGAGCGGTTTTAATACTTGTGAAAAAAAATTCAATACTAATGTTTCGCTACCAAAAATCGTATAGTATAAGTACTGAAAATCACTCTCATAATTAAAAGATGTATCTGAATTACCTGAAGAGAGTGCTCAAATCACCGAAAGAAGCATATAAGATAACTAATATATTCCATGAAAATAGCATTAACACGCATCATGGGGTGTATTTGCATGATTGGGTCTATAGATTTTCACCTAAAATCCAGCTATAAATCTTTATCAAGCTCGGCGTGGGAGGCACCGTCGTCCTATGGTGCTGGCAATTGTGGTGAGACAGAAGTGGTGCAACGGCAACTACGACGGTCGAGGTAGCACGATGCAGTGAGTTGACAGAGTAGTTGGGGAGAGCAAAGAAATGGTTCGGCACCCTCTAACCCCTGCCTGTTGTGGCCTGGCCAGCATGCCAATGGTTGGATAGGTGGCCGACAGCACTGGGATGATCGGGTTGGGGGAGAGAACAACAAAATGACTGGGGCTAAGTATTCTATTGAAACCATCGTTTTCCTTTTGCGCAAGTGTATCATTAAGTAGGCTAAAAGGTCACACGTGTTTCGTCGTGTGTCGTCTGACCCGCCAACCGTGGAAACGATCCAACGACACTAATCTCTACTAATATAAATTTGTAGTTGGTGGCAGTGGTCCGTTCTTTCTAGCCTCTCAGCCATATCTCCAATAATGACTGGTCATTATAGCTGATTATTCTTTCATGATCTACAGCCAGCCATATCTCTCTAAATATGGCTGATTATTATAGCAAAATCCCTAATTATTATAGCAAAATCCCTGATTATTGCTGGTAATTAATAGCCAGCTAATCATTCCTTTTGTACTCTATATATGATGTACAGTTTTCACAGAATCAATGAAGAGAATTCATTCAAGATCTCCCATGTCCTGCCGTCGCGGCAAATGAACTCGACGAACTGATCAATAAGTGACGGACCGACGTTAAGCAGCGAGGCCTTGGGAGGCCGAGCGCCGTGGTCAATAGTAATCGTGGCCAAGCGGATAACGAGAGCGCGGCGCCACCGGAGTCTGTGACCCAGCCACGGCCATTGGGCGTGAACAAAGCTTACGACGCTTTGCGCGGTTGCCGCGACACCGGTGGGGCGTCGTCGACGGTGAGAGAGTCATTGGCATACCCTTGGAGATAAACGGTTGATCAAGCGAACGTCATGAGAGAGAGAATGACGCAGCGGCGGCGCTGCGGCGTGACAGCGCCTCGGCGGTGTTTTCTCGTTCACCTTCATGGGCTCGGCGTCATGGATGGTGAAGCCATGAATGGCTAGGTACGCCAGAGGCATGGAGACGAGTAGGGCAACAAAGGCGAGAGGGTCATCTGAAAAAGCGGCGAACCGCTTGCCATGATGGACCACCGTCAAAGCGGGGAAGAGCGCGGCGCCGAGGGCGGTGGCGATCCAGAAGACGCAGAGGTGCAATGGCTGGGTGGCGGCGGTGGCCCCTTTCTTCGAGGTGACTGACTACGTGGCCATGGCGTGCGCGACAAAGTGGGCGGCGAGGAAGGCAGACTCCACAGTGCGCTATAGCGTGCTCGGTAGGAGGAAGAACGCGAGCACGAGGAGGACGGCGAACGCCTTGAGCGACCGTAGTAGTGGCGATGGTGCGGAATGGCGGTGGCCGGCGAAGCCAGTACTCGGGAGAAGCCCCCGTGTCGCCCCTGCGAAGGAGGTGGATGACGAGGAAGACGAGGTCGACGGCACCGAGGAGCGCGCGCTGCGAGCATGGCGAGAGGATGAGGAACGCGAGCTGGTAATATAAATTGCAAAAAGGGATAAAAATGATTGATTGATTTTTTAGATTGGTAATATATATTGCTACGTACAATATATTTGGTTTTAATTCATACCGGAGAAGAAATCATAAAAACTTTTGTAATCGAGAGAAATAGATGTTTGATCTTGTAGCACAATTTTCTTTTATTGCTTGACCTTTATGTTTCGTTATCAATTTTATTTTGAGAAAATGCAATATTTGCCACTCCAAACATTGCCTCTTTGCCACTCTAAATATCATAATATAATATTTGCCACTCTAAACAATTACCACTCCCATATTTGCCATTTTGCCTAACTAATCTTATTTTCTTCTTTTCTAAATTAATTTGGGGTATGAAAATGACCGTTCTACCCTTACTTCCCTAGCTAATCAGGAGGGCACCTTGTAATATGCACATCTGCAGTCACAGGAACTTTAAGGGCTCGTTTGGAAAGGCCAATCCCCGCGGAGATCCCGGCCTGATCCCGGTGTCGGCGACCCGCGCGGAGAGTTTTCCCGGGCCGAGCCAGCGATGCATTTGGAAGCCCATCGCGCCGGGTTTTCGCGGCCCTTCCCCCGTGCAGTCCCCGGGGAATTCACCCCCTCTCTCGCGACCAGTGGAAGCAGTACCGCCCCGTCTCTCGCGACGCCTCTGCCTCGCCCTCCCATCTCTCTCGCGACGCCTCCGCCTCTGCCTCGCCCTTGCCCTCCGTCTTGCCTCGCCTCGCCCTCGCTCTACTAGCGCCTCCCCCGCGCCCGTCTTTGCACCGTCCGCGCTCCGTCTTCCCCCAAACGCGAAAGCACCAGGCAGCTTCTAAACCCTTTCTCACGTTCCCCTCCCGGTCGGAGTCGGACAACCGCACCACTCGCCGGCGACGGGAGCGACGCATCGGCGATGGACGGGGCCCATGGGCAGAGGCAGCCGCTGTCGCCGGCGATTTCCACCTCGCAGGTGCTGCCGCAACAGCGGCAGATGCAGCTCCACCACCACCCGGCGCGGCCGGCAATCGCCGATCTCGTCACCCTATACCTCGGTGTGCGTGCCTCTCTCTTCCCCAATCTCTCACCTTATGTACCTGTGAACGCTATCCTGACTCTGGTTGGTCGTGGCTTGCAGATGAACTCCGCTATTTTTTTTACTGAGCTTTGCATGAATTGAGCGTTTGAAGGTGATGACTTCTGCAATGTTCCAAGATAGTTTACTGAAATTTTGAACTAGATCATGCTACTTAATTATGTGTTTTGTTGTGTGATTTTGTATTTGTTCTGCATTTTGACCACGTAAGTCAATTTAGTAAGCTTGTTCAAAATTGTAATGTACTGTGGGGACTGGGGATTGAATTATTCAGGAACAAGCTGCAGAAGAGAGTAACTGCTCTGAACAGAGATCTACCTCCCCGAGATGAGCAGTTCATTTCGGATTTTGAGCTTGTTCGCAGCAACTTGCAGTTTCTTGAAAACATTCCTGATGATGAGGCACTAGTTCGTATTATTATGGAGATCCATAGGAGGAGGGACATGGTGTGTATGCACATGCAAATGTTGGACCAACACCTTCATTGCCCAACATTTACTTTTTCTTTAATTAGCCGCCTCTCTTCTTTTATGCTTGTCATGAAATTGTCCCATACATGTATATGCATTGCTATTTGATATACTCGATGCTCCCATTGAAACTCATGATATTTAGTACTCCTCCTCCCTAAATACAAAGGTTATAAGATTAAGAAACCAATGTGGAAAACGAAAGAGAGAGATTGGGAGGGAGGGACAAGCGCACACTATTTTGCAACAAGATTTGAAAAATTGTATGCCCTATATTTTGCACAGATGGAGTATAATAAAATTGTATGCCCTATATTTTGCACAGATGGAGTATACATTTTTGTTTACTTTTCATGGTCTCCTACATACAGTTGTGACCATGCTCTTTTCATAATATAATTCTATGAAAACATTTTGGAGATAAGTTTACTAATGTCATTCTTATTTGGCCATTTTCGATTGTCATTTGTATTTTAGTGACTAAAGCCGATAGCAGTTTGTGGGTTAATTAGTTAAACAAAACCACACAACCCTTTTGTTCATGATTCTGCATTGTTGTGCTCTTATATTTATTCTGAACTTGATGAAGGGATGGTGTCCTGTCACTGAGGCTATTGGTCATGTTAGCCATAAGAATCTGGTCCGCTTTTGGCTTTTGCTTGAGGAAGCCACAGGTGAATCTTTGTTTCATACACTGTTAGCTAGCCTTTTCCTGTTCCTTGACCAAGGTTCATGGAGCTGCCGGCCATATAGTTTGTCTTGCACAGAATGGCTACTTCATCATATTTTCATGTGTATCCTTTTGTTTCCAATACATCTCTTGAGTTGAATATGAAAGTTCTGTGCCAGTGGTGTCTACTTCAAAGTCTACAAACGCCTTGTAATATTTTTTTTATTACAAAAGAAAAACTGCAAAGTGTTAGCTCTTCTATGGTAACACTATGTCCTTTTATCCTCAGGCTAGCATATTTGGCTAAAACCTACAATTTCATATTTTTGGACAGTCGATGGGTTCACCAAATGTGAGGAAATGGATTCAATTGTGAAGAAACACGGTTACACTCAACTGATTGTAGGGGGCAGTAATCACATTAGTGTCTAATTGTTTGAGCTATATTGCAATTACAAGTAATCATCTTCACATATGTGCTGTTCTAGAGGTTATGGATATCAGGGGGTTGTGCTTGTTGCCATAAGGTTGGAATTGTCGGAATATGACGTGCCATGTTATCCATTTAGGCTAAGGAAGGATTATTAAGAGTTCTTGGTTTGCAACAAGGAAGCTCGATTTAATTTTGGCCCTGGAATATCCCTAGGTCATGCTCCTCCCCCATATATGTGGGGTCCTCAGGTATTTCTGTTTTTAATCTACACATATCAAACGCTGTTTTACATATTTAAGTATTCTGAGTTCACTCCCTGTATCACTGCAGCTTCTGGTAAGTACGGGATTTGTTCATTTTATCTATTTTTCACTCACACCCCAAGTAACTAAACATGGAAATCATTGTCTGTTTTTGTCTATTCTCACCCTTTGGAATTAAGGCAAGCCAATATGTTAACACAGACAGTACATTACCAGTAGAACTAATCACCAATGATGAAACACTACTACAGTTTTAAAGTAACCACAATATTATTGGAAAGCCTACCCTTGCTGACAAAATATCTCAACTTGAAAAGTCATGGCCATTCCTTCCATAGAAAAATCAGATGATGATAAACTGGACTTTCAAATTTTTAGTTTTGACTTCTGATTCTGTTAGTTTTATTGATTGGTTATCTTATGTTGTATCGAGATGGTGAACCCATTGAGCACAGAGCCAGCAAAGTCTGTGAACAGCAAGGAGAACAATCTAAATAAGAAACTGAAGGAAATCGACGGGAGTGCTGTGTCAACTGGCAGTGGCAAAAGTGAAAAAACAAGGTGATACCATTTTTAAAAAAAATATTATTTTCATTAAAAAATCATCTATTCTTTTCTGGCATATATGTCTTATCTTTCACTTAACTGAGTTCATGTGTATCTGCTGCTGCTAATGCAGTGGGGATTGCAGTGTAGAAGGATTCATTGATGGAGACAACCATAAGGTACTGTTCTGTGGTTAATTCTGTGATAGTGTTCCGAGTCAGTGAGCAAATAGTTATTGTGTGAATATATTTCTTCATTGTTTAGGCAAGCGGAACTCCCAAGAAAAGGAGCTTAGATGATAGGCCTAGTTCAGGTACTCAACCCTGATATTGATTTATTCCTTTAATCACTATGTCCTCATTACTATACCTTTTATCATCTGATACCTACTTGACAGTTATATTGCTCAGTTCAATGATCTGGCCATGATGAACTTTGTGCTCACAGCATTTGCTTGTCATTTTACAATCTAAAATTAAACCGTAATATAACCTTTTGTTTTTCGAGAGCACCATAATATAATCCTTTGTTTAAAATTACAGATGACAAGAAGGCCTTAGATTTTTCTCCAGGTGCGGAGACAAGTGGAGCTTCAGCACCTAATTATATACCTGGAGAACCAGGAAGACTAGCAACTTTGCCAAATCTACGTATTCCAGATACAGCGATCAAACTGAATGCGAGCATGAGGAATTTTTTAATCACGATGAGGAATTTTTTAATCAGCGATCAAACTCCATTTAGCTTAACCTGTAATGTTACAGAAGCATGAGGAATTTTTTAATCACGATGAGGAATTTTTTTAGATTTTTCTATATATTTTTTTTACTTTCTTGAATGTTAGGGATTTTTATCCCTATGGCTTCCAAATGGTGGGTGGGAATATTTCCCTTGAGGGGAAATTATCCCTAGGGATTGGAGGGGATTTCATGTGCCATTAAAATCCCTCTAGGGAGAAATATTCCCTAGATTTTATTTCCCTAGCATCCAAATGAGCCCTAAAGGGCTATGACCAATTGCTCAACTTAGCGCTGGATGACGCAATTGAGTATGAAAGAGGTACTTCGGATTCATGAGCACATTTTTCCTCAGTACTTTTAGAAAGTTGGCATTCCTATTAGCTATGTGCTTTGCTTGTTTCTTCAATTGGGGATCTTGTTTCCTACTAAAATTTGACCGAGGGTTGCCTTTTATTGGCGCATGGCATGAAGTGATAAATTACAGCAAATGATTGAGTTCTGTATTCTGTAAATATCTTGATCATAATGGATCATTTCTGAAGCTCAATACCAGAAGATTGTTGAAATATATTGCACATTTGGAGCGAACCATATTTTATTTTTAATGTCATGTGTAATCTTGCAATTTTCTTTTGTAGAACAAGCTGACCCATGAAACTGTCAGGGAAGACCAGACCTTGGCCTCATTGTAAGTAATGTTCTATGTTGAGTTTTAGCTTATGGATTCAATCCTTCCTCTATTATTTTGAATTTTTTATAGTTGGTGTTATCCTTCATATTTTGCTGATGTCGAATTGTGCCATACATTCCATTAATTATCTTCTCAAGAACTAGTCTTATGAGTATCTTGCGCTTACCTAAAGGAAAACTACGTAATTGTTAGGTGTATACCACTCATTGACTATTTTTTGAGATCTATAATGTCGTGTGCTCCCCCCTTTTCCATGTTTTTTGCTTTTGCCATTGGTGAGGAGATGGAGATGTCACACATCTAAATCTGTTTCTTGCAGGTGTGCAGAGGCCTCAGTCATGCTAGTGTCACCAACTGATGGAACTGATGAGATCTCCAACCCTTTCACAGACGACGGGGCATCATAAGCTCAAGGTGGCCGATTTGTTAAGGACTGTTATCCAATCAGTGCCCTCCTGATTAGCTAGGGAAGCAAGGGTAGAATGGTCATTTCCATAGCCCAAATTAATTTAGAAAAGGAGAAAATGAGATTAGTTAGGTAAAATGGCAAATATGGGAGTGGTAATTGTTTAGAGTGGCAAATATTGTATTATGATGTTTAGAGTGGCAAAAATTGAAGAGGCAATGTTTAGAGTGGCAAATATTGCATTTTCTCTTTTATTTTTCGTAGCAACGCACGAGCATTGATCTAGTTAGTCCAATTCAGGACAGCTCGAGAGGTTAAGGAAGCTGTCGCTGAGGTTTAGGCCGGCAAGCTCTAACCTTCGTCAATTTTGTGGAGACGAGCACCCGAACGTCGCAGCGCACGGTTTGCCGGATCCAGTCGTTCACAACGGGCATGCCATGTCGTCGTCGTCGAATCCATAGAAATCCACCTCGCACGTGTGGAGAGGCGCAGTAGAGGGTCCACGAACACCCGGAGCTCTTCGCTGCCGGTGATGCGCATGCAGGCACAACGTGGACTTCCAGTGATGGCGCCATTTCTTGGCGAGCACGCACGTCCGCACGGCATCCCGCGCCGGCAGCAAACCAAGGGCACGCTGGAGGATGTCGTTAAGTAGGGCGCTGAGGCTGTCACCTCCCACGCTCAGCATCGGCCGTTTCTTGTCCCTGCGACTCCGGCAAGGCATTCCGTCGAGAAGGCAGCGGGCGTCAAGGGACGGGGAGGGAAGCAGGAAGATGAATCGGCCACTGCACCACCATGACCATCTCACCACACCTCACCTGGCTGTACGAAAGAAGTTGTTTCACTTCTCTGATTTGGCCTTTGGGCTCGCTCTACTCATAGTCAACGGAGACGCAGTTCGTCTGAGTCGTGGTACAAGATTCAGGTTCGTGGATCATTATTTTTGTCTTTCAATTTTCACTACAAACACGAATCTTGTAACTTAAACTGGTTTAGATTTGACAAGTTCGATTCACGATTTGTGAGGGTTTACGACGAATCCGGTAACTATGGCTCTACTACTCCAGCGAGACTCCAAAAGCAGATGCGTGAGTAAGTTGGATGATATCCTTCGGGAAGTTCACATGTACACCTTCAAGTCAAATTTTCAATTGAGGAAATTAATGCCACTTAAAGTATACAAGGTAAACGAAAATAATTACTCCGTTCGTTCTAGCCCTGGTTGGGATTCTAGCTTCTAACACCCAATCTAGTACGAGTTTGTCGAGTATATTTAGTGCAAGTATACTAAGTACAAGTCTGCTAGTATACAGACTTATACTAAAGTGCAAGTTTGGACTACATGTGCACAAAAACGTGAATCATGTTTCACTTAATCTGATTTACTGCATGTCAAGGCCTTCCGTAAATGTGGCTCTCAACATGAACTGAGAAGCGATCGCTCGTCTGTTACCTTTTTTTTTTTTCTAAATTTAGCTGTCTCTCAAGTGGAAGTGTAAATCTAGCCATCTCCCTACTGTGGAACATGCCTCTTGTGCTCCCCCACCGCGGTAGGCCTCTAGCATCACCGGCCGCAGTAGGCCGCTGCTCCTGTGCTGTCTCGGTGTTGCTCCCGTACTCGCCGGCTGCTGCTCTCCAGGAGCGGGCAATTTCGGCTCCCATGCCTTCTGTGGTGGAGTAGGCTATATTTACAATTCTACTCAGGAGGGTGATAGATTTAGGGGGAAAAAAGAGGTAGCAGGAGGCTAGAAAAGTGATCATTTTATGAGCTAACTGTTGAGAATCAAGTAGTATTTAGCACGGGCACTACTCGCAAGCACTGCAAGTTTACAACTGGTCCAAAATTTTGCAGAAAAGTAATGTATTTGTGTACAGTCCCTCATACTTTTTATTTATAGAACAAGGATTACAACCACTAATAATTTATCCTGAATTTATGGACCCTATCCTGAATTTGACTAACCTAACTCTATTCCGAATTTATCTCTAATATTAACTCTCCAACAATTCCCCTCAAGATAGATGTAAGATAAAACTATGACCATCTTGTTACATAATACAATACCTTTACCAGAACATTTACTTTTACCAAACCTATAGCCAACACAGCAACAGACACCGTAATTAAGATGTCCACCTCCAAGACTATATATCATCCATGCTTTGTCCTAGTTGTTCACACCACCCACATAGTGTCTAACACCATCGCACTGACACAACCTTCGATAGACATTCACCTACACCACCAATCACAATATCCATCATGGTGCATCACCTTGACTACCTCCTACCTAGCCTCAACCAACATCAAATCCTTCGCCTTCTTCGTCACACCTACAATTTTAGTCTTCTTCACCCTTACACACATGCTTTATATAATCCTTGGTCTTCACCATCTCCACCTCTATCCCCTGGTCACCCTGTCCTCCCACGCCTCTCCCAACACGTCCCAGACCATCTCGGCTTCCACCACTTCTCCTAACATACCTCGATCACTTTGACCTCCACCTTCTACCAACACATCTGCTGCACATCTAAACCAACACTACCTCTAACACCAACACTTTGATAGCTACCACTGTCAACAAAATCATAGCCATAGCCTCCACCGGAGGTACCACTAGCTCACACTCCTGCTACCAATACAACCATTAGCACACTCCCAACATCAATTCTAAAGTTGCCATCTAACACCTATCTCGCTACTAATACCACCAAAGACACATCCTGACCAATTTTCTCCTACTATTTCAAAGCCTCTCTACCTTGCTGATGAGGACATCACTCTTTTGGATACGCGCTTACCTCATGGTCCTATGACAAGAGCTTGTGCACATAAATTAAAGCATGAGGTGAGCTCGTTTCTCGATGTTCATAATAATGATATTGAGGATGGGATGCTACTAAATATTTATGATGTTTTACTACTTACGAACATGGGAGAAGCATCTCCACACAACCACATCCCCAGCTGGACTCCACCCTTTCCATGCCAAATCAAGCTGGACTCCAAGTCGTCCACAATTTGGGTTTTGCTTAGATTACAACTAGACACTTTGTCAGTTTTTCGCCGTACATCAGTTTGTGGAACCCCAACTCACGTGCTTAATATTATTCACAATTTCATATTGCATCTTCTACGTTCTTACTTGTGTTCTCGATTCGCATGCAGGGATAAAGCCTTCTTGGCGAGGTCAACCGTGTTTGTGCATAGTTGATAACCAAAGGAGCTATGGTGTAGCGATTGCAGGGTTCGATTTAGTTTTGATTGGAAGTCGGATCGTTAACGTCGAGTTCTCCACCAATCGATTCAGTACTACCTGTCAGAAGATCAGGCCACCATTCTCATCAAGTGGTATTAAAGCCACGGTTGCCTGATAGGTAATTCTTGTATCGCCATTTTTATTTTACCATCATCCTAGAGCCCTAAAAAATTGCCCTACAAAAAGTTCTTCATCATTTCAACTGTCCTACAACCTCTTGTGCCTTTGCAATTTTCATTTTCAGTTTCACTTGTTGAATTCATGTCCATCGTCATCGTCTTGTTGTTGGTTTGAAGTCATGATCCTAGATTTAGATGTAACCTTCCATTGCCCTAGTTCTTGTTTTGCATCACTAGTCCTCCAACCACCACCAACCCCTAGAACCAACCTGAGTCCTACTCAGTTTGCCCTTGCTGCCGCTCTACGTTATATCTTTTGCCCTGCAAGCCCTACATAGGATGCGAGCCGCCTTTTGTGTCAATTGCCCTGCACCGCTGGCCACCCTTTTTCACCCACGATTCTATTGCTATTTTAGCCCTAACAGGAAGGAAGAAGTGAAGGCCCAAACAATTCTAGATTGTGCAATGTTCAATAAAATGGGCATGACTTTTGCATACGGACTCTGATTGGAGTATACTTTTTTCGTTTCGAAGAGGACGATGAGGTGCACGTGGAAAAACCATACGTCGACCTGTGCAATTTTTTACCCTCAAATTCAGCCTCTAAGACCGAGTTTTGGGCCCCAAAAGTTTGATGTGCTGTTTTTGCCATTGTTTCGGTATTTATTTATCATTTTCTCTCATTCAAAAACATGAGATTTTTTTGCCTTTGAGTTAAAAGAAAGGAAAAAAAGAAAAGTGTAAAAAAAGCCGCACTCCAAAAAAATCAGAGAGAAGAAAAGAAGCAAAAAGAGAAAAGGGAAGAAGATAATCAGAATTGCTAGCATCCTTTAAGTCCTTTGTACTTTGATATATCCCTTGCTTAGTTGAACTAGTTCTAGGAACACGTTTAGGCCAGCAACTGTGACAAGTACGTTGGACATTTATTTAGCTTGCTAATCTGATTTTGATATTGCTCATTCCTTGCTACCTAATATTGCCTTCCTAGCTCTACATACCTCTTATCAGTTCAGGTTCTCCTTTGCAATCGCCTCACTCACGCTCCAGTCAAAGTATCACGAACTAGCTACCGGTTGTACCATCCTCTGCTTTGGTAAGAACATTTGTAAGAGCATGGTAAGACGCTTGAGAGTGAGTGATTTCACCTTCCACCACCTAGTTAGTTGATAGGGATAATACTCTTGTGTTATCTTTTGTCTTCTACTAACAATGACAAGTGTGCAAGCTAAAGATGTAGATAGAGAGGAGTGTATTCTAAGAAAAGAGTTTATCAACATGCTAAATGGGTTGAATTCATAGAGTCGTTTCCATATATCATTAAACACAAGAGGGGTAAAAACAATATAATTGTTAATGTGTTATCGAGGCGATATACTATATTGTCTCAACTTAGATCATAAATTTTTGGTTTAGAGACAATAAAAGAATTATATGTCACTGATTTAAACTTTAAAGATGCATTTGAAAACTGTAGAGAAGGAAGAAGGAATAAATATATGCTGGATGATGGATTGTTATATCGTGCAAACAGCTATGTGTTCTTGCTAGTTCTATTCGCCTTTTGTTTTTGCAGGAAGCGCATGGATGTGGTTTGATGGGCTATTGTGGAGTGAAAAAACTGAAGATGTATTGGCCGCACATTTCTTTTGGCCAAAGATGAGACGTGACATCGAGCGCTACGTAGCATACTGCAATACGTGCAATAAAGCTAAGTCTCGCTCTAATCCACATAGTCTTTATATGTCTCTACCTATTCCTAGCGTTCCATAGGAGGATATTTATATGGACTTTATTTTAGGGTTGCCTAGAACAAAGCTTGGGAGGGGTAGTATTTTTGTGGTTGTGGACTGATTTTCTAAAATGGTACACTTTATACCTATCATAAGAGTGATGATATTACAAACGTTACTGATTTATTTTTCAGAGAGATTGTGCACCTACATGGAGTGCCAAACACAATTGTTTGATTGTGACGCTAAGTTCTTGAGTCACTTTTGGAGAAGCTTATGGAGCAGTTATTGGGGACAAAGTCATTGCTTTCTATTATATGTCATCCCCAAACCGACGGACAAATAGAGGTCATCAACCATATGTTGTCAATCATGTTGAGGACTATTTTAAAGAAGAATTTGAAGTTATGGGAAGAATGTTTACTACAAATTGAGTTTGCTTATAATAGGTCGGTACACTCTACGACCAAGGTAAGTCCATTCTAGGTAGTGTATGGGTTTAATTCTCGTACTCCAATTGATCTTTTTCTCTTGCATACTTTCTTGAAAAGGTAAGTTTAGATGCTAAGAAGTGTGCTGAATTTATTTTGAAAGTGTATGAAACAACTAAGGAGAACATAGAAAAATGTCTTAAAAGTATAAGATTGCTGCTAGCTAGGGTAGAAAATATTTATCTTTTGAACCGGGAGATCTTGTTTGGCTACATTTGAGAAAAGATAGATTTCCAGATTTCAGAAAGTCTAAATTAATGCCTCGAGCTGATGGCCCATTTAAAATAATTGAAAAAATTAATGATAATGCATATAAGTTTGAGTTGCCTACAGATTTTGGGGTTAGTTCCACATTTAATATTTCAGATTTAAAGCCGTACATGGGAGAAGAGGATGAGCGTGACTCGAGAACGTCTCCAATTCAAGAGTGGGAGAATGATGAGGACATCATTTTTTTTAATACATGCATACATCATGGTCCTATATCAAGAGCTCAGGCACGTAAATTAAATCATGAGGTGAACTCGTTTCTCACTGTTCATAACAATGATATTGAGGATGGGCTGCTACTAAATATTTATGATGTTTTACTACTAAGGAACATGGGAGAAGCACCTCCACACAACCACATCCCCAACTGGACTCCACCCTTGCGGACTCCAAGTTGTCCGCAATTCGGGTTTTGCTTAGATTACAACTAGACATTTTGTCAGTTTTTTGTCGTACATCAGTTTATGGAACCCCAACTCGTGTGCTTAATATTATTCGCAATTTCAGATTGCATCTTCTACGTTCTTACTTGTGTTCTCGATTCGCATGTAGGGATAAGCCTTCTTGACGAGGTCAACCGTGTTTGTGCGTGGTTGATAACCAAAGGAGCCGTGATGTAGAGATTGCAGGGTTCAAATCATTTCTAATTGAAAGCTGTATCATTAACGTCGAGTTCTCCACCAATTGATTCAGTATTACCTGTTAGAAGATCGGGCCACCATTTGCATCACTTGCCCCAAAACTTCCGAGACAAATTCCTCCTCAACCATTACATCCATAGCAACAACATAACACACACACACACACCCCTTTTCTCCTATCTCTCCCCATTCATACAATAACACGTCATGCATGCTTATTCTTCTTTCGATCTGCTCTTCTTTTCCACACAATGTTAACATGAAGCCACCAAACTATGCCACACATCTTCCCACGATTATGAAAACCCTTCAAGCATTGATGTCAACACAAATCAGAGACATAGCACCCACCCTTCTCATACACATACGCGTGTAGATAGCCAGCAACAAATCTCCCTCTCTCTCTCTTTTTTTTTCCGGCCGATTCACCCTTCTTTTCTCTTTTTTCCTTTTCTTCCTCTCTCTCTTCTCTTTTTTTTCTTTTTCCTTTTCCTCTCAGCTTTTCTTTTCCTCAGCCAACCGAGCCTTTCTCTCTATCCCTCTCTCCTCTCCTTTCTCTTTGTCTCCATCAACAACCCTAAGCAGCTCTGAAACATGGTGACCTGGCAGCGGGGAGCGGCAGTGATCGGAGCCCATTGCCCTCTTGAGTAGAGGTGGTGGCTCGATAGCTCGGAGTGTCGATGGCCTAAGAAACAGAGGCCTAGCAATGGCAGTGGCTGCCCAGAGCGGTGGCCCACATGGTGTGGGCCCTACCAAGTGGCGGTAGCAGCTTGATGGTCCCGAATGACTGTAGCCCAAAGACCCTTAGTGACGGTTACGATGCTGGTCAGAGGCAAATGATGATAGTGGATCAAATCTGAACCTGGATCGAAGGTGGCAGTCACTACAGGAAACGAGATCAGGGTCATAGGCTAAAATATCTATGTCGGTGGCAAAAAACCCGATGACTAGAATTTGGGCTGTATCGGCGATAATACACTAACCCGACGACATATATACTCCCCGACACGATGATTGGTACCCGTGGGCTAAATTTTGAATTTCAAAGCCTGCCAAAACTACCTGTGTCAGTGGCTAACAAGTAGCCGATGACACGTGGCCTCCCCCTCACAGCAACTTAACGATCCAGACAGAAGGACTTCAATGCGGTCCCACATGACAGTGGAAAGCAAGACCTGTGTCAATGGCACCGCACAAACCGATGACATAGTTGTGCTGTCTTTGCCATGTGGGACCAACTTGTATGCTCCCATACCCAGCGAGGGTAACTAGGCTAGTGGACCATCTGTGTCGTCGGTTTACCTATAACCGCCGACACAAGGCTATGGTCAACCGCCATGCTCCCCCCTGCCACGTGGGACCCACTGTGATTGATAGTTGGTCGAGGGAGATATGGCAGGTGGGGCCGAGTCCACATGTGAATGCCATGTGGGGTCACCACATGCATCCCAGCATGTGAGTTACATGATAAAAACATGTTTTAGCCCATGCTAACTGATAATACAGACAGACCTACTGGCTTATAGCGCTTGATCCCATGTGCGTTCCCCCGGGAGACGAGGGTTCGAACCCACGGGATCGCGCTATTTTCTATAAATTCTATGTCGTCGGCGTAAATCATACCGACGACCATAGTTTAATGTGTGTTCATCGGCGACGTCACCCGACGACACATGAGTGGGCGACCACTTTTTAGTTGTGCTTGCCATGTGGGCCTGATGAATCCTTTGTCATCAACTTTTTGTAGTGATGACAAAAGTAATTCAGATTTATTTAGAAAAATTATTTGAAAATGTTTTTGTTGGTTTTAAAATTTAGAAAAATCAAATAGAGCTTTTAGAATGGTTGTTAGTCAACATACATTTATATGACATGTGATATTTTTTATTTAATTAATTGGTATGTGACGGCGGTGTGTGTCTGTGTTACTTCCCTAGAGTTTCAATTAATGGACGTTGTAGTGACGATGCAACGCCGGGCAATCGAAAAGCGAGGAATGACCTGCAATAGGTTGTGCATGTTGTGAAACCTTAATGTGACCATAGAAATGTCTTGTTCGACCCGTCTTAGGCTACAAAAGAATCGAAGAATGATAGGGGGGAGCCTCTATGTCGGCGGTTTAGTTATCATTGCCAAGAAAAATGTCTTAGTGTCGGCAGCCAGATGCAGGCTGCCAACAAAAATGGCACAGTGTCAGCACTTGTCGCCGCACCGTCGATAACCTTTTGTGGTGCACTAGCTAGTGGGCCCGCATTGGCAGGTGCCCCTAAAAGAGCTGTGTCGGTGGCCTGAGATTAGCCGCCGACATTGGTCATGTGCCTCTGCCAGTGGACCCGTGCCTGCTGCGTGCAGGGTACGACCGTTACCTAAGTCCTATGTTAGTGGCCTGAGATTAGCCGCCGATATTGGTCATGTGCCTCTGCCAGGGGCCGTGCTGCTTTGCTTGCTGGTGCGGCATCGTTACTGAGTCCTATGTCGACGGCCTGAGATTAGTCGCCATACTAGTCATGTGCCTCTGCCAGTGGACCAGTGTCTGCTGCGTGCAGGGTACGACCGTTACCTGAGTCCTATGTCGGCGGCCTGAGATTAGCCGCCGACATTGGTCATGTGCCTTTGCCAGTGGGCCCATGCCTGCTGCCTGTCCCTTCCTATGCGTGGGGGCTACGGTTAGCCAAGAAGCTTCTTCGCGTGTTAGGCATGCCATGCAAGAGGATAGACTATTGCCCAAAGTTCTGCATGCTTTACTGGAAGGCCGATTCTGGGCTGACTCACTGTAAGCATTGTAATGAGAGTCGGTACGAGGAAGTTAAAGGTACAGATCATGGATGAGATAAATGATGGTGGCCTAGAAAACCTTCTGTTTCTTTCCGATCACTCAACATCTGCAGCGTTTGTACATGTCCAAGTCCACGACGAGACACATGAGGTGGCACAAAGAGGGCAAACATAGAAAGGAGGGCATGATGATTCATCCGTCAGATGCAGAAGCTTGGAGGCACTTTGACCAACAACACCCTGAATTCATGGTGGAGCCTAGGAATGTGCGTATCGGCCTCTCGACCGATGAGTTCATGCCATTCAATATGATCACACCAGTACTCATCTTTGGCCGTTATTAAGCTATCTCGTACAACCCTACCTCAACTCGCATGAAAGAAGAGTACATATTTCTTCTGTTTGTCATACCTAGGCCTAAGTCTCTGGAAAAATTTAGATCTATTCATGCAACCCCTGGTAGAAGAGCTGACTGACCTGTGGACTAAAGGAGTCTTGACACATGATAGCTACAAGGGGAAGAACTTTAGGATGTGTGCTGCATACTTGTGGTCAATACACGATTTTCCGGTGTATGGCATGTTCTCGGGTGGAGCACGCATGGAAAGTTGTCATGCCCTATATGCCTATGTAACATTGATGCATTCACACTGAAAAATGGGGGTAAGGCTTGTTGGTTCGACTGTCACCGTTGTTTCTTGGAGCCGAAGCACCCATTTAGGAATCAAAAAAAGGCATTTCGTAAAGGCAAGGCTATGAAGAAGGGGCCACCCGAACGGTTTGAAGTGTAGGATATCATCGACTGGCATGACGATCTAACGGAGATCGGGTATGTGAAAGACTATGGTGAGGAGCACCATTGGACTCATAAGTGCAGTATATACAACCTTCCTTATGCAACAAACCTGAAGCAACCTCACAACGTCGACGTGATGCACCAAGAGAAAAATATGTGCGAGTCAGTCATGAACACAAACTGGGACATCCCACAGAAGACTAAAGATAACAAGAAAGCATGTCTGGAATGTGCTCTGATATGTGATCAGCCAGATATGAACCTCGATGAGAATGGGAGGAAACCTAGGGCAAAATACTACCTACACGTGGGCAAATAAAGTAGATTCTTGATTGGATTAAAGGAAAGGTTAAATTCCCAGATGGTTATGCGGCGAACATTCGACATGTCGTTAGTATAGAGCAATGCAAGTTAAATGGAATGAAGGCCCACGACTACAAAGTTTTCATAGAGCATCTGTTTCCAGCCGTGTGGTGTGGATATGTTGACGATGATATTTGGATCACATTGGCAGAGCTTAGCTTCTTCTATCGAGAGCTCTGTGCAAAAGAGATATCTGCATCGAGGATGGAGAATTGGAGAAGGACATTGTTGTTCTTGTGACAAAACTCGAGAAGATTTGTGTCCCTTGGTTTTTCAATTGCATGCAACATATGAAGCAAAAGTTGGGGGGCCGGCACAGTTTAGGTGGATGTATCCTGTGGAACTCATGATGAAAAGTCTTAGAGCGAAAGTGAAGAACAAAGCACGAGTCAAAGCAACACTGGGCTTTCATCCATATCTCAACTCATAAGAAGTGCGATGCAAATGTGCTCTCAAGAAAACGCGATTGGAAACATGACAAGCAGTAGCTATAGCCTTAGCCCAAAACTTCCTAGGAGTACTGTACTCATCTAGCATTGTCCTAGCCATCTCAACCAGGGTCCTGTTCTTTCTTTCCACTATGCCATTCTGCTGTGGGGCGTAAGGAGAAGAGAACTCATGCTCTAGACCAGACTCCACACAAAATCTCTCAAAGTAGGAATTCTTGAACTCCGTCCCATTATCGTTGCGGATAGCTTGTAATGCACCTGGGAGTTCACAAGATAGCCTACTGACCAAACCTCTGAAGTGAGAGAATGTCTCATCTTTCGAGGCCAGGAAAAACACCCACGAATACCTCAAAAAATCATCAACAATGACAAGAACATACTACTTCCCCACTTGCCGACTACACTCTAGCCGGACCAACAATGTCCATATGCAAAAGTTGTCCTGGTGCATCAGTCATCACTATGGTGACTGGAGGATGAGAAGCAGTAACCATCTTGCCATATTGGTAGGGAGAGCAAACTAAGTTTTTGATCATTTTGAGTTTAGGCAAACCACGAATGAGATCATGGCTGCTAATTTTGGTCAAATGATCAAAACCAATATGACCAAGTCTCGTATGCCAGAAAGAGAGATCACGAGACTCGGAAGCAAATAAACAATGAAGAGAGTCTCCTGAAGAAGAGAAATTAGCACGTAAGACTCTTCCAAATCTAGAAATCCCGCAAACTAACTTTCCTGAAGAATCAAGGATTTTGCAGGCATTACTTTTAAAGCTTACATCGAAAGAGTCATTGATAAGCTGAGAAATGAAAGCAAATTATAACACAGCTTACTCACCAAGGCTACGTACTTAAGAACAAAATTCTTATTAATGCAAACAGTACCTTGGGCAATGACTCTACCTGAAGAAGCATCCCCAAAAGTGATCAATTCATCACTAGGGACTCGACTAGGGAAGAGAACCACCGAGAGTCTCCAGTCATATGGCGAGAACAACCGGAGTTGACAATCCATACATCTCTCTTCCCCATCCGACGAACCTGATCAAGTCAGGAGAGAAGGAAAAGACTCGGTATTGGGATAAAGTAAGGACTTGGGAACCCAATACTGAATCACATGACACCTTGAGTTACCAGCCACGAAGAGGACTAGATTCTAGTGTCTCTTTGATGCCTGATTCTCACAAGGTCAGAAGAGGCAACTCTAGTGGAAAATGTAGGAGCTATCACTGGTTTGGCCCACCGAGATGCAAAAGCTGAACCATCCAAATGAGACTGCCCATACCTTCTTCCTTCAAACACTTCATGCCGCTGATATCTACCTCAATGAGAAAAATGAGGAATACCAAGAGGACGGCTGAAGGACTGACCACGAGCAACTCCAGGACTGAAAATTGACTGATAAGTAATAAAACCGAGTCCTGGACGCTGCCCAAAAACAGACGATTTTCCAATTTGTTTAGTGGCAGTGTGTGCTTTAGATGCACTCGGAATCTGGGAATGACCCTGAATACACTTGAGAGCAGCAACACGCTTACGTCTCATGATCTTGGCACGCCTGTAATAGAAATCTACTAGGTGACCATTCTTCTTACAAAAGGTGCATGAATACTTCACCTTACTACAGGCAGAAATAACAGGAAAGGCACTCTTCCGATCAAAAGGCTCATGGACAACCCCAGCAAATCAAAAAATAGTGGTATTTACCCTAGGACCTACCACAATCTCTCCACTCTTGGATCCACGCACAATGGTAGGAGGATGAGTCCTAGCATGCTCCAAGTAGTCAAATCCTAGACCCTGATTAAATCTGCTGATTTTTGACTGGTCTAGAATGAGATTAAGCTTCTTCTTGCCTCCTACAAATTTTTCAAGATTACTCATGAGGTACTCACACTCTCGGAAAAGAGAGGCACAAGAAGAACAGGGGTGAGGGGAAGAGGAAGAACCAGAGAGAGTTGAAGAACAACCAGCACGTGCATTTTTCTCTCTTAACACGATTGCCTCAATCTTGAGAGCCTTACAAGAAACGCAAGGAGATTCTCTAATCCTATGGGCTTGGTCTTCTAACTTTTTCTTAAGTTCGACTTGGATTTTATCCAAATCCCCCTCAATCACAGAACAATGCAAGTAACTCTTAAGTGACTTATCTAGTAAGTCCTAATCAAGTTTAGCACACTTAACATTTAAAGCTTCATTGTCAAGTTTTAGTTGCTTACGGCCCTCACATGAGCTGACAGGGTCCTTAGAAGCATGCATTTCAAGTTCATCATTTCTAGAAGAAAGCTTCCTAAGGTGAACGCTCATGGCATCTATTTCAGCAAGTAACTTATGGCAATTTTCACAAGAAGGAGTACTGTGAGCATGAAGAAAACTAGCATCTAGAGAGAAAGCATCAACAGTCTGAGTGCTAGCATTCTTTGACCTAAGACTTTTAAGTTTACTTTGCACACTATCATGTAAAGTCCTTAGGTTATCAAGCTCCACAAGTAAAGCATCACACAAAGTGCAATCATCAGTGATTCGAGAGGAAGAAGATTTAAGAGAGGTTAACTCTCGAGTCAAAATACCTACTTCCTTCTCAAGCTCCATAACCCTAGCTCTAGCCTTAGCATGAAATTTCTCTAATTTGCAAAAAGCTTCATTGAGCTAGTGATAGAAAGATACCTCGTCCGAGTCACTGTAAAGCTCGGAGTCGCTGATGCCATTGGTGTCCACCATGAAACACATGCCGGAGAAGTCGTCACTGCCTTTCTTCTCTTGGGGATCATCCTCGCCTTCATCGCTCAGTCTCTGTGTCGGAGAGGTTGATGTCGTCGAGGGCAATGAGGACACGTGGAAGAGTTTTTTGTTCTTCGAGAAGTTGCGTACTTCTTCTCGTGCGTCGGCTCACAAACTGGAGGCTTCTTATTACAGTTCCTGTCGGTGTAGTCGCTTTTGCTGGAACCGCCGGAATTGTTCTTGCTTGTCTCCAGTTTTGGACAATTTGCTCGAATGTGGTTGGGACCACCACATTCGAAGCAAGTGATCACACCTCCTTTCTTCCTCTCCCTCACCCTCTTGTAGGCGTGAGAAAATTTGCGAGCTAAGAGAGCAAGCTCAGTTTCTGGAAACTTATCCAGACGGTCATCGCTTAGTTCGCAAAGGGTGGAGAGAGACAGACCAGCAGCAGAATCTGAAGAAGAGGAACAAATGGGATCTGTGACCAAGGCCATCGACTGAGATTTTGTCTTACGAGAGACGACGTCGATCTCATGAGTCTTGAGTCGAGAATAAAGCCCGTCAAGAGTCAAGGTCGACAAGTCGGTAGTGTCCTTGATGGTGGTCACTTTCATTTCCCAAACACGAAGATCGAGTGCGGTCAAGAAGTGTCGAGCATTGTCCAAGTAAGGGTATGTACAACCAACTGCCCGGAGATTGCTCAAAATTTTTGTGAATCGACCAAAATACTAGTCAAGACTCTCACCAGCGTGTTGTTCAAACTTGTTGTACTCACGCTTGTGTTGATTCTGCCTCACGGTCTTGATTTGGGTACTACCTTTATGATAAGCATCGAGGGTCACCCATGTCTCATGAGCGGATCGCAGGTGAGAGATCCTGTCATACTCACTGCGACTAAGTCCCTGTATGAGGATATTTGTTGCCTTAGCATTTGCCTCCACATCACCCATATTTCCGGCTGTGACGTGTTCATAGGCAGGAACATCATACAGGAGCTTTCCCTTCTGCCAAATTAGGAAGCCCTAGGCAGTGATGTATGATTCTATTCTCGACTTCCAAAAAGGAAAATCAATGCCTCTGAAGATGGGAGGCTTGGTGGAATACTTGTCTGTCGCCATGGCTCTTGAGACCGGTCAAGATCTATGAGAAGAGCAGAACCGACTCTGATACCAATTGAAGGATTGGGATGGCGATTAGAGGGGGATGAATGGTCGCAATAAGATTTTTCCACTCACAGTATTCCAAAAAACAAACACAAAAGATCACCCAAAAAGACGAGATTCTAGGATAGAAAAGCTGGTTTTACTCCTCTGGAGTAGGTGAGAAAACTAGACTCAAGAACTCTTTAAGTACAGACAGCCTGACCTGGAACAAGAATCAAAGCAACTTTTGATCGGCTGAACAAAACTCTAAGAAACTTAGTAGATGAGATCTTGGGACAACCAGAACCTTGATACACAAACCGATTTCCAGGAATAATCTCAAAGTTTGACCTTTTTGCCCGACAAGAAGGAGCGCAACAAAAAAAGCAAGAAGAACAGAGAATTCGGTTTAAGGCTTGCTCTTGGGATCTTGATGAACAGAAAGATCTTGAAAACTTATCACAACAAGCAATGAATGAACAGATTTGAAACACTAGATCAACAACTCAAGAACGCAACAGATGCAAGAGAGTAAAAGGAGATGAATCAATTTGTGTAAAGAAAATTTGCGTAACTTAAATGCAGAAAGTAACTTACATAAAGTAAATGACAAGAAGTAAAATGCAAGTATTGAAATCTTTGAGTGGTAACTTGTATTTCTGCAAGGGAGGTTACACAGCCACACACACAAAAAGTGGCCAAAGCTCAACAAAGCGCTCAAAACCTCTAAAACTCCTTAGGGATCCTTTCCCTACTCCTTCACACCGGGGGAGGCTGCCCCTCCACCCCTATTTATACAACCCTCGGGCCACCTACCACCCTTAGATGTAGCTCACAACCCTAGAGACTTATCTAAGGGCTAGGAAGAGCCCACTCACACAGCCTGCAAGGGGAAACCCCAAACCCGCTAACACAAGGTTTTTCTTGCATGGCTCTCAAAGCATACTACTAGACCCGCTATTCCTATCAACTAGACCATACTCCGACAGTCCTCATTGATCCGCGCAGCATCTAGCTAGTATCTGTTCCTTTCCTTGCCTTCTTGACTTGCCCGAACTCCATCTCTGGTCATCTTCCAGCAATCTCCCGACCGTTTTGGACCTCCAATGCACCTCGCCTAGTCTCGGTCAATTTCTTCCTCACCATGACCCAGCACCGTTGTCCTGCCATCATCAAAGACAAGGAAACCTTTCACATAGCAATGCCCACTAATATAGTCGCTGATTATCTCAAAATAGTCAGACACAATTTAATCACAACCAGTCGGCAAACCCATATACTCTAGCCTACTCAGCTAATCACCTGGCTAACCACTCGGCTAACCACCTGGCTAACCACTCGGCTAACCACCAAACGCTCTAAGGACGACTGCCAGCGCCCCAAAGATTTTGACAAAGAACTCTATGGGAACTCATACATAGGAACTCTACTTTGTCCTTGACAAACCTCTTACCTACAGCAGAGCACTTCAACCAAGAAGAAAACCTGTCAAGAAGCTGAGAAACACGCAGTAAGAATTGGAGGCACTCGGCACTTAGCCTTCACCAAAAGAAGAAAACTAGTCAAAAAGCTAGACATGCTTAGCAAAGACAGGAACCACTCAAAACATAGTACTTAGCAAAGAGACCAGTCGGAAAGCTAGAGGAACTCAACAAAAGAATACGACTTGGTTGAGAACCTTTCAAAATGCTTCAAGATACAGGTTCAAATCGGATCAACCTTTAATCTAGTCTTTTACTCTTCGGATCAACCTTTAATCTAGTCAATTACTCATCACACAAAGGTATAGACCTCCACATGGTCTTTCAAAAACAAATAACAGTAATAGGTAATTTCAGTAGTTTCTCAAGTAAACTAAATTTTCAACCCTAAGTCAAGTTTCCAACTTCCATTGGCAACCTGCCATCCCAACCAAAATTTTATTTTATAAAATCTAACCATTGACTGTAATTCTTGAGTTATGCTCAATACCACGAGCACGGCTATCCGAATAAATTTACACTATACAGAGGTTACGCACTTTACCCACATAATGCAACCATATACTACAAAGGTGAGTGATCATAATAAAGCCTTTAAAATGCTCTATCTTAATTCAGTACTATCCGCTAAGGTTTCAACATTAAAGGGCTAAACCATTACAACAGGGCCCCCCTCCTGCACCATGTGAATTAATCCATGAACCTGGGACTCAAACCACCACTAATAGTACAAAAACTAAAACATTGCAAATTAATCAGCTAAGCTATCCCATATCAAACATGTGGTTGTATGATTGACTCAGATTAAAGGCTTGCAAGGTTAAATCCTTAAGATGAGTAGGGCAAGACTTCCACATATGACATACCCTCTGCCCTTCAGCCCACCTTGGTACACTACCCCTTGCCACTTACCCCAATCTAAATGATTACCACCCCAGTTGATTACCAAGCACCACGTGTTATCAACAAGTCAATATCGTTGCGTGATATCCCTCCCCACCACAACTAAATATCATCGTGTGACAACACCTAACACATCAATTCATAATCATGTTCCATATTTCATTAGTCAAGGTTAAATATTGGTGATCCATGTACATGAAATGCCGTGGCATGGCTAAACATACTAACACGGTCTATCTAACCCATGTTGATTTTAATATTAATCAACTATAAAGAATCAATCTTGGGTGATAAATAAATCATGGCATACAAATGACAAGGTAGAATATAGATCAAATAGGTAGATTAGCTAAGTCCAAATTTAATTTGTAACAGTTGTATACATGAAATAATGTGTAATAATGTTAAGATACTATAGCAATTTTATATTGGAAAAAATTTTGCTTTAGCTCTGGAACCTACTCTTGGATCGATGGATCTTCCTTGGATGTTCAAGCAATTCAACGTCTACGTGAATCGAGAGAGAAAGCTAAATAAACACCAAAACATAGAGCAAGCAAACTCTAAAAATCAAATAAAGTCCACCATTAAATAGATCTCAATTTTATAATTTTTTAGAAATTTGAATCACCTCAATTGGAGCTTATATGAGGGAGAATAGGCTCTCGAACAACTCAAAATTAAATCTAAAAATCAGAAAATTAGAAAATCAATTATTAAATCGAATTATTTTTCTATTGAAAATTTACCTTTATTACATCAGCATGATGTCATCATGACATCGACATCGAGTGTTTTTCTGTCAAAATATTTTTCAATAGAAAATTTTGGATTATGACATCATCATGACATTAGTGCCAATCCGAAGCCGCCACGTCGCCTTGGTCCATGGACTTGGTCCACGGGTCGGTGTTGGTCTATCATGGACTCAGCCTAAGACAAAGATGCATCCACGTGTCGCACATCCACCACCCTAGCTAGATCGGACGGCTGTTGAATCTCCGGATTTGGCGACATGGGTGTAACGGTGGAGCTCAGCGAAACGGAAGACAACGACCCTCCACGTGGCATCTCAGTGAAGCTCTAGCAACAAGACTTGGTCAAACACGTGCAGCGCAACACGGTGAATCGGGATCTAGTACTAGTGCGGCGGAAGACGGATCGAAGGTGTCGTTACTTCAGAAAATTGACGAAAGCTTCTTCTCCTCCTTTGGTGAGCACTTGCGGCCTGTTCATGATGTCTCGACAAAACGATGCTTGCACCAACAGAGGCAGCAGGCAATGGCGATTCTTGGGCTGCATCCCATGCCTTAAGTAGCTGTAACACCCCGGCGCCAAGCGCACCGCGAATGCTACCCAAAAACCCATTTAAAAGAATGACACTTCTCTGAAAAGATCTAAAACGAATTTAATCTCTAAACTCTTAAACCGGTTTGAAACTAAGTCACCGAAATTTACAAAATTTGGCATGACCTCTCTAGAATAGAGGACATCCACTCGTGAGCAAAAAGAACAATAGCGGTTATATGATATCATTCTAACAGTCCTTAGATAATCAATCACATTTTCAATCGGCAATTAACCAACTACATAACGCCAATCAACACAATACAATCGTATTTATTACAACCATTATTAATGAAATAATTAATGGGGTTGTTGGTGACCGAAGTCGTGCGTGTTCTACTCCCATCCCATCCGTGGCGGCTTCAAGGCACCTAAAACAGGAAGTAAACAAGCGTGAGTTCAAGACTCAGCAAAGTGCAACATTAATAAGAAGTAATGAATTCAATTGAATTATTTTTACTCTAGAATTTGATATAGCCATTACTAAATGGAAATTCAACCAGTAAAAGAAGCGATAACTAACTCCACTTACCACAACCAACTCGAAAACATAACTAAATCTTACCTGCCTCAATAAACATTCTGGATGAGTCCACGCTTCAATCCTCAACTGTTCTTCCCATTCTCATCAATCCCATTTATCGGTTGCAACACACAATGCAAGGGAATGCATTTATGCTTTCATACTCAAGTGCACAAAACATACAAAAGAAGAATCTCATATCCATACATCACAATCAACTCATTAAACATGATTCATGATCGTAAATGCAATCTGATGCAATATGCCATACAAAAGCGAATATCATATCCATACATCACAATCAACTCATTAAACATGATTCATGATCGTAAATGCAATCATGATGCAATATGCCATACAAAAGCGAAATATCGTATCCATACATCACAATCAACTCATTAAACATGATTCATGATCGTAAATGCAATCATGATGCAATAT
>JAYEVE010000457.1:0-43946 GCA_036346375.1 Guadua angustifolia | reverse complement strand
AATTATTTCATGATTTAAGGAGTTATGGTCTATATATTTGTAATAGTAGCTATATTATAGTAGACTCAAGTTTTTTTCAAACAGTTCAAACTGTATGCAAAAGTCAATTATTTTTGTACAAATTAGTTTCTTATGGTCTCAGAAGCTTATAATTATTATTTCATATTTTTAGGAGTTAAATTTTTAGGATCCTTATTGGATTTCTTGCAAACTCAAATTCAAATAATTTAAACTGAGGTGTAAAATTAAATGTTTTTATGTATTCTGAAACTACATGATTTTATATGAATTTAAGATTTTAGTTTACTAAAATTTGATTGAGGATTCAAAGGATACTGAAGTTTTAACCTTTGGTTGGTTTAGAATTGCTATGGAAAATAGAGAAATATATTTTTAATCAGAGAAGACGCCTTTACCAGTTGAACTGAGTTTTGTCTGAGCCAATGACAATCGGGGCACACCAGTCATCCTCATAAAAGTAGAGAAGGCTCTGGAGACGATTAGGGCTTCTCGTCGGCGACGAGGGACTGCCAGAATCGGCTGCCCGATGGTGTGTCGAGCAAGAGGGGGAGCTTGTGCATCCTCAGGGAGCTTCGGCCGTAGCCGACGATGGCCAAAACAAGTCTGCCACCGAAGCCAGCGGCAACAGATGGAGAAGCTAGCTGGAGAGGTAGAAGAATTGCCCAATTATTGGAAAATTGGGGTAGGTGAGCATCGTGGATGCGATGAGTTCCATTTACCGATTTGTTGGACGGAGTTTGGCCGAGCAGCTCCGCCAACAATCACCGCTCTAAAAAGAAGAAGAACAATGGCAAGTGGTGCTCCGGAGATTCAAGGCTGAAATTGGAGGTATGATAGAGCTTAAGGAGTGCTAGAGTACCACATGAGTGATTAATTTAGGAAGTGACTCACCAGATTGCTTGGGTTCGGTTTAGCCTTTCGGTATTTTCTGGCATAGGAGAAGAACAATGGCACAGCTTATGAGAATTGAGTTTGGTTTGGTTTAGTGAAGAGTGGTGGGTGCTAAAGAGGCCTTGAGCTACTTAAATAGGCGATCAAGGAAGTTTGAGCACATGGTCTGAATGGAGGAAGAAATTGCGACCGGGATTGCTATTCTAGGCGGTGAGGTGGCACAGATCTTCTGGTGCTAGGACGAGACAGCAAGGCACAAGAGAGGCCAAGGATGAACATGGCAATACAAAGCACGGACGGTGTGGTTGATATGGTGAATCAAATTAAGAGGCAATAGACTGAGGGGATGAATCGGGAGAGGGTGCAGTGGAGCTGCGAGAAAGGAAGGAAGATGGAGAGAAGAGAATGCCAAGTGGGGTCGGGGTCCACCAGGCAGTGGCTAAGGTGGTCTCCAGATACTTCCAGTGAACGAAGTCAACACAAGCAAGATGGCCCACATGTCATTGGAAGAAGGTGGGATAAGGGTAAGGACAGCTCTAGACAGAGCAAGATCCAAAATTAAATGGCTAGTAGATCTTGATGCAAACTTTTGCAACTTTATGAGCTAAGTCCCCAGATAAGTCTTGTTACATGGTAAAAATCCTGGGTTAAAATATCTCACCGAAAAATTATAAATATTCTAACAACAGTGACTAGTCCAAAATCTCCCTTCTAAATTTATTTTACTTGAGGATGTAAATGTTGTCAATTATTTTTTAAACTTTTTCTTAGAGTTTATTTTGTGTTGATAATTCTTCCATAATATTTAAAGTCAAGATATTGTATATTTATTTTTTAAAAATGCTCACGTGACTATTTTCTGATTTCTAAGGTTTCTATTTTTGAATTTTAAAAGGCAATAATTATATTATTATTTTTTTATATTTTTACCAGAGGTAAATACTATATTGACGATATTATGGTAAATTTTCTAGATGCAGATAAGATTTGAAGATTTTATAATAATTTTGAACATGCACTATTTGCGGTCAAAAGAGGTCATTTCTTTTATCAAATCATTATCCTTTGTATTAAAATTCACTTGACTGGTGAAATGGGTTACTAAAGACATCAAAAAAATTAGTATCAATTTTGAAAAAATTTAATTTTACATTTTTGTCTTCTTACCATTATCCATTTATTAATCCTATTAATGGATTTTTCATCAAAGACAAAAATCCAAGAAATACCAATAAAGATTAACAATGCCAGAAAAATTCTGAAATAATCACATTTATATTCAAATGTCCACTTTTATTTTATTCGCGGTCTAGAAGATAGAGTAGCAGGTCTAGTTAGTATGCTTTGAGAAGCTTACAAAACCCGTTACGTTAGAGAGTTTTGGGTTAGCCCATGTATGAGTGAGTGAGTCAATCTTAGCCCTTAATGGTGATCCTTAGGGTAGAAGGAACTCATCTAAGGGTGGAGAGTGACTCAAGAGTAGTATAAATAGAGTGGTAGTGGTAGCCGTCTCCCTCTTGAAGATTTTAGAGGTTTTGGTGCTCCTTTGAGCATTGCCCACTTATTTGTGAGGCTTTATAAACCTCCATTCCAGAAATGTAAATATATTCCTCTCAACTCTGAATTTATTTTCCGCATTTACATTAAATCTTTAAATTCTACAATTTACATTCTTACAATTTACTTTCATGCAAGTTGGATTTGCCTTCCCTCCTTTTAAATGTTTTGTGGATCTTATACCAAGGATGAATGGTTGATGCATGAGTCTTCTTTAGACCATATCCCAATCATCTAAGCAAATCTTGTGCTCTTCCTTGCAAGAAACCGATTTTTGTTCTTGAAAGGATCAATTTTGGAAGATCAAGTTTTAGGGTGTTTTTGTCTTGTGTTCTAGCTTTTTATGACATGTGAGAAGCCATCTAGATCATTTTGATCATCAAGAACCCATGAGCTAGCTGAGGGCCAAGTTTTTATTCTTGAACTCGTTCTTGTGCACTTTTCCGTAAATTTGAAAAAGGTTGAAACTTTGATGTCAATCCTTGTGATTGAAGGTTGGAATAGGTTCCTAACATATATAAGAAGGTCCCCACAAAGTTTCACAAGGTTTGGATCAGCTAATCAAAATAATCATCAATTTTCCTTTTTGAGTCGCGCTGTTTTTACTATTCAGCGTGCTGATTTCACTGTAGCTACAGTATACCAAGATTACCGTGCTACATGTGCGAGTGCTTTGAACTTGTTCACCCAACATTACCGGACCAAAACGAGATGGTACCGGCCTTTGCAGTGGATTTTAGGATTTTTGCTTTCTCCGGTTTGTCTTTTTTATGTGAGGATGTTGGTTAGATTGTTTTGAGTGAGGAAAATTTTATTTTAGGATCATTCACCCCCTCTGATCACCACCTCAGTCCTTCATACAAGAAGTGAGATCAAGGGAAATATTCCCTAGAGATGGATTACTATGAAAATGAGACAATTTGTGCAAGATTTGACATCCGATCCTACCACTTATGTTTGGGCCTAGTAGCACCGAGCATGGAGCGTTGCTATCGCTCGTAGGTCGGTAGCACCAAAGACGAATGCCAAACCCTAAAAGAGATGAATCTTTCAATTTTTGAGCATTTCAAACCATGGAATGGTATTCATAGATAGTACATGTCATTATATTACTCATTTTAGTCAAAGATTTCATCTAGATTTGCACAAATTTGCCACATTTTGTAAGAACCCTAGAAATTTAGGAAATGAGCCTTAGGGCATGAAGAGGCAAGGAGATTCATGAAGAAAAGAGGGGTTAAGATACCTTGGAGTAGTGGATCAAAGAAGGAATAAAGAGTTTGAAAGAGAGAGCTTGAATCAACAAGAGTTCTTTTGGGGGATTTTTGTAGGAGAGGAAGTGGAGGGAGAGAAGGATGGAAAAGGGGAATGAAAAACTGGCTTGGGCTAAAGAGAGAAGGAAGGCAGCTGCATCGCAAACTAACTCAACTGACTACACCCGACTAATTCGGTGCTACCGCCCACAGGTTGGTAGTATCGGTCCTCCGGTACTACCACCCTAAGGCTGGTAGTACCTGATCTGACAGACTAATAGCTGACAAAAGACCCAAAAGTTAGGAATAGCTCTAATGTCTTCATTTCTTGATGAGAAACATATATAAGCATTCTAACTTGATAACTCAACCAAGAATTACAATTTTTAGATAGTTTTTTTTATCAAAAATAGACTTTTGAAAGAAAAATAATAACTCTATTGAAAATGGACACATGACAAGACAATAATCTAATTTGATGTCATGGCGCATGTGTGTGGATTGTAGAGCAATCAATAACATTACCATTAGATATCGTCATCCTATTCCTAGGTTAGATGATATGCTTGATGAATTAAGTGGCTCTACTGTGATCTCTAAGGTTGATTTGCATAGTGGTTACCATCAAATCCGCATGAAATTAGGTGATGAATGGAAAACTGCTTTCAAAACTAAGTTCGGTCTATACGAGTGGTTAGTGATGCCTTTTGGATTGACTAACGCACCTAGCACTTTCATGAGACTAATGAATGAAGTTTTGCGTGCCTTCATTGGTAGATTTGTGGTGGTATACTTTGATGATATCTTGATCTATAGCAAATCATTAGATGAACATCTTGCTCATTTGCGTCTTGTTTTGATGCCTTACGAGATGCACGCTTATTTGGTAACCTTGAGAAGTGCACATTTTGCACCGATCGTGTTGCTTTTCTTGGCTATGTTGTTACTCCACGAGGATTGAAGTTGATCAAGTCAAGGTTGAGGCAATTCAGAGTTGGCCGACTCTAAAACGGTCACGCAGTCGCGGAGCTTCCTTGGACTTGCGTGATTCTATCGCCGCCGTGAAAGATTTCATTCGATTGTTTGCACCGTGAATGAGTTGTCCAAGAAAGGCGTGGCTTTCCAATGGGGCAAGTCACATGAAGATGCCTTTGACTTGTTGAAAGAGAAGCTGACTCATGCACCACTGCTCCAACTCCCAGACTTTGGTAAGACTTTTGAACTTGAGTGTGATGCTAGTGGTATTGGGATTGGAGGCGTGCTGATCCAAGAAGGTAAGCCAGTTGCTTATTTTAGTGAAAAATTATCTGGACCTCGTTTGAACTATTCAACTTATGATAAGGAATTGTATGCACTGGTTCGAACATTAGAGACTTGGCAACATTATTTGTGGCCCAAAGAGTTTGTTATACATTCTGATCATGAATCCTTGAAGCACATTCGTAGCCAAAATAAGTTGAACCGTAGGCATGCAACATGGGTCGAATTCATTGAATCTTTTCCTTATGTTATCAAACACAAAAAGGGAAAGGATAATGTCATTGCTGATGCCTTATCTCGACGCTATACCATGCTTTCACAACTAGACTCTAAAATCTTTGGCTTGGAAACAATTAAAGAGCAATATGCGCATGATGCTGATTTTCAAGATGTTTTGCTAAATTGTAAGGAAGGAAGAGTTTGGAATAAGTTCATTGTTAATGATGGGTTTGTGTTTCGTTCTAACAAGCTATGCATTCCAAATTGGATCTGTTTGCCTGCTGTTGTTACTTGAGAAGCGCATGGAGGAGGACCGATGGGTCACTTTGGTGTAAAGAAAATGAGAGGATGTGTTGGCTAACCATTTTATTGGCCAAAGATGAGACTCGATGTGGAGCGTTATGTCTCTCGCTGTTCTACCTGCAATAAAGCTAAGTCACGACTGAACCCACATGGTTTATATATGCCTCTTCCTATTCCTAGTGCTCCATGGGAGGATATTTCAATGGACTTTGTTTTAGGCCTACCTAGAACAAAGAGGGGAAGGGATAGCATATTTGTTGTCGTGGATAGGTTTTCTAAGATGGCACATTTTATACCTTATCATAAGAGCGATGATGCTACAAACATTGCTGATTTGTTTTTCAGGGAGATAGTTCGCCTACATGGAGTGCCTTCCACAATTGTATCAGACCGCGATGCAAAATTTTTGAGTCATTTTTGGCGGACGCTTTGGAAGAAACTGGGTACCAAGCTCTTGTTTTCTACTATATGTCACCCTCAAACTGATGGCCAGACCGAAGTCGTCAACAGAACGTTGTCTACAATGTTGAGAGCCATTTTGAAGAAAAATTTGAAGATGTGGAAAGAATGCCTACCTCATGTGGAGTTTGCCTACAACCGTTCATTGCATTCTACTACCAAGATGACTCCTTTTCAGGTGGTATATGGTTTCAATCCTCGTGCACCCATTGATATTTTACCTTTACCATGTTCTGAAAAAGTAAACTTAGATGCTGCTAAATGTGCTGATTTTGTGCTGAAATTACATGAGACTACTAAAGATAACATTGAGCGCATGAATGCTAAATATAGAGCTGCTGGTAGTCAGGGTAGGAAGGAATTAACTTTTAAACCTGGAGATCTTGTTTGGTTGCACTTGAGAAAGGATAGGTTTCCTGATTTGCGAAAGTCTAAATTGATGCCTAGAGCTGATGGTCCTTTCAAAGTAATTGCTAAGATAAATGATAATGCATACAAGCTGGATTTGCCTGCAGACTACGGTGTAAGCACTTCTTTCAATGTTGCTGATTTGAAGCCGTACATGGGTGATGAAGATGAGCTTGAGTCGAGGACGACTCCATTTCAAGAGGGGGAGGATGATGAGGACATCTCCACAATGGATACAACCACCCATACAACCACGCTTCCCCAGAATGAACCTGTTGTACAAGGACCACTCACTCGAGCTCGTGCTCGCAAATTAAATTATCAGGTGAAGTCGTTCCAAAGTGTTCCTACTAATGATTTAGTGAATGGAATGCTATTTAATTCTTGTGATCATGTTATTCTTATCAGGAACCAGGGAGAAGAGCCACCAAGCGCAAAGAGACTCGAATCCAAGTCGGAGGCATGAAGAAAGTCCAAGTCAGATTCGGCTTCGCAGATAGTATCAACTTCAAATGATCATAACTTTTTATGTAGAGCACTTCTGGAGGCCCACGAGTACAGGATTGAAAGATCTGCTCGTCCTCTTTCAAACGGATCCAAAATCACCTTCAAATTCCTTCCGAGTCAACGGGAAACTGCAAAACAATGGAGACTACTTTTCCTGTCCGAGTCAGTTTGGGCTGCGGGTCTTCTAATCCGAGTTGTATTAGTTAGGCCCATGTTAAGGCCTGGTGCTGCATGTCCTTGGACTATAAATAGCCAGCTGCCACCATAATTAGGGTTGGGTTTTTGTTTAATTCAGTTAGCCAATTGCTGCTGCTAGTACTCGCGCGTGCCGACTAGGCCGCCCGTCTACTTGATTATCGGAACCCCAACTTCGAGTGTTCTTATCCCAGAATCAATCTACATTCATATTCGCAATTGAGTTGCTTGTGATCTCTTGTTCTTGCTGGTTCTTCGATTGCTTGCAGGAACAAAGACCTTCGTGGTCAGGTTGGTCGCGCTTCCGCGAGATCAATAACCTTCAGGAGGGTGGTGTACTGGTCGCTAAGGCGCAACGTCGGTTCGTTGTAGTCGGGCCGCCAACTTCGTCCTCCACCAAATCAACGCTATCTATTCTCATCGAAAGATCGGGACGCCTAGTCCATATCATCTATGAATGTAAAAGACATGAGTGTATAAAATAGCTCACAAAGTAGGTGAAGAATTATCGCACATGCCTCTTGAAGGCCATCTCAAGGGTGACAACCAGCTAAGTCTAGATCACAACTTGCAAAAGACCAAGATCCACTAAGCTTCTGTTCTCCAGCCCGCATCTGAAAAACCTACATAGCACTAGAAGATGTCTAGGCCTCGGTACTGGGGTTAGAAATAAAGCATTTAGGAATCCAGTACTGAGACACACGATGAGTAGGCACAACACAAGTATGCATATACACAAAATCAGATTTTCCCTTTCCCATGTTTCTAGCAACAAAAGGTGTTTGCATCATCCTAGGCACATAATGAGGAGTAAAGTGTGCCTGTTTGAAATTATACGTAGCCTTAGCCTTTTCTTGCTTTTGTTGTTTGGCTAGCCTAAAACAAAAATCTACTAAATGTCTATATCTACCACAATGAGTGCAAGTGTACTTAACACGATATTTAGCTTTAGAAGTAGAAGCAACATTTGCATTCATTATAGTAGAAGATAAAACTCTAGCAGACTTTAAAATAGTTTTTTAGGCTCATTGACAATTTCAAATTTTCCACTTTCAAGTGTCTTAACAACAGTGGGAGCATGTGATTTATGATGAGCATAAGAATCAAAACCTAAACCTTTGTTATGAGTGCTAACTTTTGATTGATCCAAAATCATACTTAGGTTTTTCTTTCCTTCAGTGAAATATTCTAAAGATTTTTCTAAATAATCAACCTTGAGAGAGAGAGTTAAACAATTATTATAGGGAATATCTACTTTTCCTTTTTACTTGCGACAAGTTGAGCATGAAAGAACCTCATGTGTGAGTAAAGCATCTATCATTTGAGAAACCCTAGCATTTGCATCATACAACTTCAATTCTAGTGTGGAACATTTAGAACATGGAGTTGAATCGTGCAAATCAATGGTAGAACAACTAGCATGTTTAACAAGTTTCTCATTTTTCTCATTTTTAACATTAATTTGCTCTAACAAGGTAACATGTTTTTTTCTAAGCAAAGTAATTAAGCTCATTGTAAATTAAGTCACATGATTTGCAAGCATCATCAACAGGAATCGAAGTTTTAAGTCTATCAATTTCAGCATTCAATTACTCCACAATAATATCATGTTTCTTAATTTTCTTATCATGTTTATCAAGCAATTTACCAAGACAAGCAACAGCAATAACTAATTCATTGTAAGAACGTTCTACCTTATTGAAGTCGCTGTCATGATCGTCCTCGGTGAAGCTGTCGCTGCTTTTAGCCATGAGACATAACCCCGTCAAATCATGCTTGCTTGGAGTTGTATTGTCCTCGCTGCTCTCCGAATCCACATTGCTCTAATTGACTTGTTCAAGAGCAGAAAGAACTCGTGGACAACTTTGCGGTTGATGAAGCTCTTCTTCTTTCTATTACTTGGAGAGAACTTCTTTTTCTCTTTTCTTTTGTCATTGTCCTTCTCCCTTGATGCTTTACCTGTAAGTTTAGGACAATTTGAATGAATGTGGTTGAGATCATCACACTCATAGCATCTTGGAGGGCCACCACCAACTTTCTTCATTCTCATATTCTGCAAAGCTTTATTAAAACGAGAAGAGAGTGATGCCAAATCTTCTTCCAGAAATTCCTCAATCTGTTCATTGGTTAGTGAAGACAAGAAAGATAAAATAAAACTTGACGAAAAAGAGTTATCATGAGACACGTTAGATTGAGAGATAAAAACAATTGACTTAAAACCATTCTTCCTAGCAAGAACATCTAATTCATGAGTTTTCAACTTAGAATAGAGAACATCTAATGTAAGTGTACTCATTACTGTTGATTCTCTAATAGATGTTACTTTCATCTCCCAAATTGACATGTCTAATACACCAAGCAGTTGTCTAGCATTAGCAGCATCATCATAGCTAACCCCAATATCACGCAAATTGCTAAGAATTTTATTAAAACGTGCAAAGAAATCATCTAGCGACTCACCAGGCTTCATCTCAAATCACATGTATTCTTTCTTATGTATATCCTGACGAACCTCTTTGACAGTGTTAGAATCCTCATGGTAATCACAAAGAGATTTTCATACCTCATATGTAGACTTGAGATGAATTACGCGATCGAAGTCGCTTCTTCCCAATCCTTGGATGATCAAATTTCGTGCTTTGCTATTTGTTTCCAAATGTGCTTGATTGGTTTCGTTGACGTCATTGTTCTCGGGTACTTGATATGGCTTGTACACTTTCTCCCAAATTGCAAAGCCTTGAGCTTGAATGTATGCCTCCATCTTTGCTTTCCAAAACTGAAAATCAACACCATCGAAAACACAAGGTTTTGTCGAATACCTATCCATTGCTACGATTTCTAATCACCGGTTAAGATTAATTAGAAAAACTTAGCTCTGATACCACTTATAGGATCGATATATACTAAACTAGCAATCAGAGGGAGGTGAATGATTGTGCGGAAGCTAAAATCAAATTTTTGATGATTTTTGAAATACCCCAATTCAAACTTAAATTGGCTTATTCGGATTCGACAAAAACATAATGACATACGTTCACTAAAACAGTAATTCCTAAAGATTCCACTGTTAGATTGATGTGAAATTTTAACTGTAGAAACTAATTTGGAAACTAACCCAATAAGAATCAGCTCGATCGGATCTATGGATCTAGGGTTATGACCTTCGCAAGTTGATTGTAATAAATAATGACAAAAATTGATCTAACCCTAATTACGAGATTAATCAGGATTTATGAGGAATTAACCAATCAAACTTTTCAGATTAATCAATTGATGCCCTAGACAGATTTTGAATAGATCAAATCAAAATTATTATGATGAAACTATGAATCAATCTAAAAAGGAAACAGGCATGTAAACGAAGAGCGAAAACGAAGAACGAGATTACCAACACATCAACTTGCAAATCTTGATCTTTATTGTCGAGATGGGTTCACAAGATGCCTCTAAAGCATCCTCAGATGATCTCCAAATTGTTGGAATAGCCGCAAAGAGGTCTTTATGAGTTCCTAGTAGCCAGGAAAAACAACCAAGCCATAGGAACTTTCTGGCTGCAAGACCACAAGACGCTAGGCCATTTTCTAGTCGCAAGAGCCACAGCCGCCAGGGAAGTCTCCTGATCTCCAGCCGCAAGGCACTACCGGCACAACAACTTCTGGGCTGCCAAGAAAAATACTCTGGCCGCTAGATCCTTTCCAGCCGGCAGGAGCTCTTCTAGTGCCAGCACCTCTAGGCGCAAGGAAAAAGTGATCCACCTTGGAGCTCTCGCCGGAAAATAATCCTACGGCAAAAAGTTTTTTATTTCTCTTTGTCTAATCTGGTTACAGTACTCAAAACAAAAGAGTACAAACCCTAATGCCCTGCTCACATAAACAGAAGACACCTCCCTCTATTTATAATGAGCAATCCTAAAGAGTTTGTATACAACTCCACTTGGCCCAACATGGCCCAATACAACTCTACACGCATACGGTCCGCATGCTGCACTCACGTGACTTACCATCCTTCATGTACAACGTTTTCTAGCCTGAACGTCCCGCATGACATCCTCACCACCAAGACCTCGATTCCTCCCTGAACCTTGTCCCGAACCTCAATTCCTCCATGAACCTAGTTTCGGTCCCGTCATCGACCATGTTCACCCTCAAGCAACACCTGCACATGAACAAACAAGAAATGAATCCGAGTACAAGTCCACGACTTGACTCAAAGTCAATCCATGCAATCACTCGCACGAGCGCATTGCATCAAGCAAAACCATTATCATGCTATCACAAGTATATCAAATAATCATCTGAAACAACACATGCACGAACACCACACATGCCATGATCACAACCACTTTGTAATGTCAATTTCACCATTAAGCCAATTTTTCAGCACATGATTTCACAGAAGCCTTCATCACTTACATCATCTAAATTTTCTTACTCTTCTTGAGAGCCGTTAGTCTCATGAAACTCAATATCACAAGTTTCTTGAACTAAACATTTGGTTTGATTGAAGACATGATATGACTTACTATTTGATGAATAACCAAGAAAGAAACCAATATCGCAACGACTTTAAAATTTTGAGAGCCGAACACCCTTTTTCAAAATATAACACTTGCAACCAAAAACATGAAAATATGAGATGTTCAGTCTTCTTCCAATAAGAAGCTCATAGGAAGTCTTTTTTAAAAGACGATACAAATAAAGCCTATTTATTGGATGACATGTGATATTTATGGCTTTCACCTAAAAGCTATCTGACTGCCATATTCATCAAGCATAGTTCTTACCATTTCAATTAATGTTCGAGTTTTTCGTTCTACGACTCCATTTTGCTCTGGAGTGTAGGTAGCAGAAAAATCATGTTTTATTCTAAGTTTATCACAATAATCTTCGATTCTTGGATTCATGAACTTGGAACCATTATCACTACGAATCTTCTTCATTTGAAAATCATATTCATTTTGAGCCCTTTTAGCAAAACATTTGAAAATATCAGAGGCTTCGGATTTGTCATCTAAGAAGAACACCCAAGTGTATCTTGAGTAATCATCTACAATGACTAAACAATAAGAATTGTCCCCGATGCTCTTATAGATTGTTGGGCCTAATAAATCTATATGTAAGATCTCTAATAGTCTAGATGTGGATATGATACTCTTTGAAGAATGAGAACTAGCCACTTGCTTACCGACTTGGCAAGCACTACAAAGTTTATTTTTATCAAACTGCATATCTTTCAAGCCCATTACTAGATCATTTTTTAAAAGCTTTTTAAGTTGAATCATCCAACATGAGCTAGTCTTATATGCCTTAACCAACCTAAAGAGGTTTCTGCAATTAAGTAAGTTGGAAAACATGACTCATTTGAGGTGCAGTCAACTAAATATAAGTTTTCAAATCTAAAGCCTTTAAACACCAAAGAGTTATCATTTTCCTTTGAAATAACAACACCATTTCTAGAAAATGTACAATTAAGGCCAAGATAACAAATTTAAGCAACGGATAGTAAGTTAAAATTAAATGTTTCTACTAAGGAGACATTTGAGATAGAAAGATCATTTAAGATAGCGATTTTACCCAATCCTAATACCTTTCCTTTGCTATTATCGCCAAAGGTGATCTTGTCGCGTTCGCCACTCCCTACATCAAATGTGCTGAACATTCTCCGATCACCGGTCATGTGTTGAGTACATTCACTATCCAACACCCATTGTCGTCCACCGGCGTTATAGTTCACCTGCAAAAGAAAATCAAACCTTTTTAAGTATCCAAATTTGTTTGGGACATTGGAGGTTAGTAACCAAGGCTTTGGGCACCCAAATGGCATTCTTTCTATGACCAAGTATAGGAGTGCCAACGAACTTAGCAATAATTCTACCATTACTATCTTTCTTAAAAACATAGTAAGAATCATAAATGTTATTTTTAGAAGCTCTACCTAATGGATAATCACTTGCTATATGCCCTACATCATGGCACTTATAACAAAGCTTCCCATTTGATTTTATAAGTCAAGGAGCTTTGTTACTTATTTTCTTACCCTTCTTGGGTACGAACCCAAGACTTTCTTTGTTGTAGGAGCATCGTTGATTGTTCAAGAGTTTATCAAGGATCTCCTTGCCCTTGAAACACTGATCAAAGCTTTTATTTAGCTTGTTCACTAGCTCTTTAAGCTCAATATTCTCAACAATTAAATTTTCATGACTAGAAATAGAGCTAGAGCATGAACTCGAAGGCATATCAAATATATTATTACAAGAAATAGATATGCTAGTTTTTGATATACAACAAAAATCAATTTTTAGACTAGACATATCATCAACAATATTACAACTAATACCTACATCATTTTGAGGCTTTGAATGCTCCTTGACAACAAGTGTCTCATGAGCCTCTTTTAGCTCATCACAAGAATCCTTAAGTGAAAGAATTTCTTTTCCCAAGGCCTTATGTTTTGAATTCTCTTTGTCGAGGCATTCATTTAAATCCTTAAGCATATCCACGAGTTCACTATAGGTAGGTTCATCATTGTAGTTTGATTTTGCTTTAAACTCTACTTTTGCCATGAGACATAAAGAAGTGACGAATGGTGAAGAGCCCTCTTTGATGGCGACACCGGCGAGACCCTTCTTCCTTAAGAGTGCACATTCTTCAGATGAGTCGGAGTCCGAATACTCTTCTTCGGAATCCCACTCTCCAATATGTGCCTTGCCTTTGCCATCTTTGTGAAGCTTATTGAAGAGCTTCTTCTTTCCTTGGAAGACCTTCTTCTTTTTGGGCAACTTGTTTTTATTGTTCTTCTTCTTGGGACAATGAGAAACAATAGCTATTGGTTATCATCGGCTTAAGGGTGGTGACCATAGCTGATGACTGGTTAATAAGGGCATGATGTATAGATTGATTAATCATAGTCGATAATTCAGCCTGTTCAGGCATGTATTGACTTACCAGGCTATTTGCGACGCTCAGATCATCGAGTGCATTGACCGTCGGCAACATAGTCTTCTGAGTGACGCCACATCGGGTTTTCGATAGCAACCCAGCATCATCTCCTCCAGAGCAGCTTTTTGATCCTCAATCTCCTTTCACTCTTCCGGTGTTAAATCATCCAATGTAGGCATGATTATGGCTTCAGCGTTGAGGTCGGACAGCAGAATTGTCTTGCCGGATAAAGACATCTTCAGGTCCCACTAGGTGTGCCAAGCGTGTGTTAGCATCAAAAACTTGAAATAGGGTTTATCAGCTACAACACACCTAACAAACACTAAATTCTGTGGTTCGAGGCGTCCCAACCGATTTGATCATATAATCAGTAAGAACTACAAAAAATTTGCTTAAAGCCGATCTAACGAAACAATTGTCTTAGATCTAATTAGCTAAAAAGTTGATCAAATCAAGAGTAATGATAAGTCTAATTATCCAATTAGGGCTAACTATAGGATAAAGGTAGATCTTTTTCGAAAAAGGCAATGCACAACAAGATCAGAGAAAATTAGACCTAATTGGCGTAATCGAAGATGATTAACAATCGTTGATGTGTAACTTTATTGATCAAATTAGATTACAAAAGAGAATCTAAATTACAAGGAATAATTGGACAGGGCCATCGAATTTCCAAATTGAGGAGTGGCAAATATCCAAGTGCCCCAAATTACAACGGTTACTCCTATTCGACAGAAAAGTAGATAAAAATAATGTGGGTTGATTGGATTGTGTTGTTTTTCTCGCTTACCCATGGCTATTTTTTATAGCTATCGACTGATCGTATCCTGTTCCAATACATTGCCAAACACGATCCATATCGGCCTTAACCAAAATCTCGGGCATCTTTCCATACCAGATATTGGCTATAATATCTCAATCCTTAGCCTGACTATTTTGACCACCCCTACTAAATCTTGGTGCAAACAGATACAAATGCAAAATAAAATAGAAATCATAAATTGAAATACCACTTACGTAGAGTTGCATCAACCACTTCTGTGTTAGTCAGTGAGTGCTAGAAAAGTCCCTGTAACCTGCAGCAGCGAGCAGCAAGCCCTAGAACCTCGTGAGCAACTGAGGTTGCCAATACAGGTCCACATCCTAAGGCATAACTATGGCCTAAGTGTAGGGAAGACCGTGAGGTAACTCACATCCTCCAGTGTTGGCATCATTTCTGCACACGGAAGGTGAAAGGTGTGTGTCTCTAATTGCCAACAGTAAACAAGAGTGTGAGTATGCTTCTATCATAGGGGAACCTCGGGGAGGCACCACGCCTGTCGTGGGCATTAGCGACTATGGCCTCTACCATCCTAGCTAGGCGGAGCAATCCAAGGGCTCTCAACCCGCTTGAACACATTTTGAAAATGTTTGTATGAAATGAGAATATGCAACAATCACAAAACTTAAATGACTCAACATACCTGAGAATTCAACGCTTATCGATCCTCCATACTCTCATTGGGGTGTGCAGCCGCAACGAGGCAAGCTTGACACTAGCAGGTACAACATAGTTCTTGCCATACAACACTATTGTAATACCACAAATCGTTTTTCCTGGGTTTTTGGCCGGAGTTGTTTTTGTTTTCCTAAATCCAAGGTTTTATCGGAAAGAAAATTTCTCCGAGCTGTATTTCGCTGCGGCAAGTTTTACTCAAAGGATTTTCTTTTCGCCGTGAGGTTGAATGTCAGTCTTTGAAGTGGTTGATTTGTGGTCTCTAGAGTTTGTGTAGTCTATATTCCTTTCCCCTAGCCTTTTTATTTTTTTAGCACCCAAGTGTTGGAGTTTAAAAGGAAGGGGGGGATTGAGAGAACCCTAGCTTCTCTCCCAATTTTTCCCAGCCGCCCCTGGCCTCCTCCAGTCCTCCTGCTGTCTTCCTCCCTTGGCCGACGGCGCCCTGCTCCTCTCCCTGGTCGGCGGCACCCCTGGCTGTCTTCCCCAAGTCCGGCGCCTCCTCCCTGCGCCTGATCTCGCTGGCCGACGCCTCCTCTTCCTGCCAAGCCGAGCGATCGCCCTCCCTCTGGCTCGCCCCTTCCTGGGCCCTCTCCTGGCCAGCGCTCCTTCTCCTTTTTTTCCCCTGCCAAAGGAGCAACAAAGAAGAGATGAAGGGCAGAAGAAGAATCAGCATTGCAGCAATGGAGGAGCAACCGCAGCAGCTGCAGACCGGCGGGTCCTTGGCTTGCTCCGGCCTGGCATCTCCCCCACCTTCCTTGGTCCTCCATGGATTTGCTTGGAGGCATGCTAGCTTGGGTAATTTTCTTTGCTTGCAAGGTGTTTGTGTTAATACCTAGCTAGGTTTCATGAGAATGAAGTGATGTTGCATGCTTTAGTTTGAAGGGAGATCGGCCGGAGGAGGAGAAGATCGTTGTTCGTGTGATTCGTCAAGAAAAGGTGGTGTGATTCCAGAGGCGCGCACCTCCTTGCCACTCGGGTTCAGGAGGTTAAAGGCAAGTGTATTGCTAATTGAATTACTTGGTGCGTTATGAAATGGTGTCAGATGTTGCTGTCTCGATCAATCTCAAGAGTAGTAAGCAACCACCGTGAGTATCCCTCCCTCCGATTGATTCGCTTGGTATAGCCGTGACAATCGATGGTGAATTGGCATGCGTGGAAGTTTAGTTAGTACAACTTTTAGCCTTTGATTCATCGAGGTGGATGCGAGTATGCCGCATGGTTCGCTTGACTCAATGTTGGCGTGTGGGTTTGTGGTACAATCATGTGAATGCTTTTCCATTAAATTGGTGCTGTTTGGTTTTGTTTGTAATCCCGTAGTATCGCTTCGAATGGGTTCCGATTTAAACTTTCAAGCGGGATGGTGAATTGGTATGTTATTTGGTTAAGTTGCCAAGATTTTAGTCTAGTGTTTCAATAGCAGTTGATGTGGGTTTGTGTAGGCGTGCTTATGACTCCGTGGTGAATTTATAGTACGCAGGGGATAAATTGGTGTCCATTTTGGTGTTCTTTTACAGTCGTGAGGGTTTTTCCACTAGCTGATATGGGTTGGTTCGTGGCATGCTACCATTTGAAGTTATCTAGTTATATCTGTTGATATGCGTTGATCTGCTGTGGTGAATTTGGTATGCATTTATGAGTAGCTTCCTGTAATTTGGTGTAGTTATGAATTTTCAGTCCCAATGTTGGTCATATTATTTGGTTTGGGTGTGGTGCTGTCTGTATGGGTCATTCACATTTGCCTTGCAGTGGTGACTTGAGAGCGTTGACAATATAGATGTCATGGGATGCCCACTCCTATTATAGCATTCTATATAAGCTACTGCCATGTGCAGTAGTAATTTTGTAGCAGTTCAGCAAATCGATGTATATGTCCTGAAGAGTTCAACTATCTGAGTCAGGTTATGTCATTGCCGCTACTACAGTTAGTGAATTGCTAGTGTATAATAGTAAACTGATATTTTGGCTTTTCAATGACTTCATGCCAAATATAGGGCATTTGATTAGGTTACTGTTTGGATGCATTTGAATTGCGTATGTTGGCAGGTATATTGGTTGGTAAATTTGAAAATTGTTCATCTTATGAAAATGCATATTGTGAGAATGAAAATAACAATTGCTATGACCTGTAGGTGATGATATCCATGTTATGCATATGTTTATGTTTTGGCCATGGTTAAGGGCAAATAATTATGATGCAATGTATGAATTGTTTATAAGCACCATTTGCATATGTGCATTCATAATGGAAGAGGCGACCCATATTGATGTGGGCCTCTGTACTCACACGTAGTGAGTACAAAAGTCCTACCTCGTAGTCCTATCCACGGATGGGAGCGAGTCAGTAAGAGTAGGCCCCGCCACAGGATGGTTGGGAGTGAGAGGGTTCACACCGACGGGTGTGCACTCAGCTATACCGGTATAGGCTAAAAAGGGTGCATTTTGAGCATGAACGCATAGAAGCATTGCATTGCATTGCATTGCATTGTGTGTGGCAATTGATAAGTGTTAATTGATGAGAATGGAAATGACAGTTTGAGGATCCTGAAATTATTATTGAGGCATAAGTAAGGTTTATTTACATTTCCGAGTTGGATGGGGTAAGTGGGGATTAGTTACTGTTTCTTTTACTAGATAATTTCAATGAAGTAATGGTTATAGCAATTGATGAAGTAATCGTGTTCTTACGTTTTGAAGTTATAAGAATTCAAACTGCTTCCTTTATTTTACGGTTGTCAAGAAAAGGAACTGTTGCTTTATGTTTTGAAGTCATCGTATTCTAGTCGAATTCAGTACTTTTTATACTTGATTGCACTTTGCTGAGTCTTGGACTCACGCTTGTTTGTTTCTTATTTTAGGTACTTTGAAGCTGGCTCGTCGGGTTGGGAATAGTAACACGTGCACGACTTCAGTCTCCAACAATATGTTTAATCAATTCGTTAAGTCTGGATGTAACTATGCAATTGTATGTGTTGTTCGTCGTGGTGGAGTTATTAAATTTCTTCCGTTGTGTGATTGGTTAACTAAGGACCGCTAGAATGATATCTTGCTTGCAAATGTTTTTTTCTGGTCACGAGTGGATGTCCTACTTTCTAGAGGTCATGCCGAAATTTTGTAAATTTCGTGGCTTAGTTTTTAAGTCGGTTTTAAAAGTTTAGAGGTTTGGTAGCATCCGTGACGCGCTTACGCGTCGGTGTTACAGCTTGGTATCGAGCGGCTTGTGTCTATGGTGTTTGAATGTAGTGAGTAATTCGAATGAATTAAAATTTTGCTGTATGAGAATAGAAACATGATTTATGTTGAACTTTTAAAATGTGGCCCTAGGGCAATAACCTTAAAACTTAATGTAAAATGGTTAATTAACTTAAAACTTGACACACTCTGATGCACAGTAGGAAAGGGATAGGATATCGTTGCATTGTGCTATAGTGCTTACTTTGTTATTATTGCTATGTTGATACTTGTTGATATGTTATCTATTAGTTTTGATAAGGCTATGGTATTATTTATGGTTATGCGTATGAAGTGGTAGATTGATTTGTGGGGTTCGGTGGGACTCCTTGTGCCGAAAGGATTCCGACTGTCGTAGTAGTCAGGTTTCGCTTGCAGGTGGGCGATTGAGAGCCAAAGACCGGAGGATTCATAACCTCGTGTGAGGAGAGTCTTTGTTCTTTTGTTTTAGATCGGAGAGTTGATGGGGTACGTTATTTGGGTGTTGTCTTCTTTGGTCTTCTTGGCGTTAAGACAAAGAAAAGAGTACTATGTTGCTCCTCTTTTGGTTGCTCTGCGGAGAAAGTCATGGATTTAATGGAGAGATCAGGATTTGTGTTCCGGTAAGGTTAGTCTTAATCACGACCAAGAAGGTTTAGAATGTTCAGTTGATGAACTTACCATAGCAAGGAGATGGTGTAAATTACTGATTATTGTTGCTTTTGGGTCAGTTAATATTGCGGGTCAACAAAATGACTTAATCTATGTGTAATCAAAGAATGAGGAGATATGGAATGTTTGTAGTGATTCTGGGGTTGTGTCCTTGACAAATGTTTATATTGGACCTTTATTTATGAAATAGGTCATGTGGAAATGATATCGAGTTGTTAGAAGTATGTATTGGTTGAATGAATTGGGGATGTCAAAGTGATGACTTCGGGGTTGTACGAAGGGTATTGTTGTTTATGTTGAAATAAATGTTGAAGAGTTGTGTTTTAAGTTTGGAATAAACAAATATAGGAATGATGGTTTGTTTTGGTTAGTGAACCAAGGAAAATGATGACACATGCTTTGTGTTGAATTAACTGATAGATTATTTGTGCAAAAGAAGCGAGAATGCTGTTCTCTTTATTGATTGTCGAGAGTTAGACTTGGGTTAGTGTTTGATAATGATATGATAAGTGATGGTTTAGGGTTGATGTTAATATAACCAGTGGTGGTTATATGAAAAGGAGAAGGTAAATTAAGAAAGAGTGGGTTTGTAACTTATGTCTAAACCTGTTGGGTTTTCCTAGGATATCTTTGGTGAATATGAAACCTTAATGGCAAGAGTTGGATTTAATTGAGTTTTCTTCTCTTAAAGAATGTGGGTCGTTGAGTTAAAGTGGATCGATTCCCTTAATTAGTTTTTTTATTGAAGTCGTTTATTCTAAAAGAGAGATGTTCTGCCTTGTTAAAGGCTTGAGGTTTACTTTTGTAAAAGTGAGTTGCCTCATTAAAGTTTTGTGTGGTGTTCTCTTTTATTGGAGTTTTTCCTCGAGGTAAAGCTTGGTGCTTTGGCTTTAATGTGTTGGATTTGGATCGAGTGGTAGAAAGGGGATCGAGATTTCTTTTGCTTTCTAGCGTGACAAGGAAGAATGAATGGATTTTGGTATTTGGCTTAGGAAAAGAAAATGAGTGATCTTTGGATGTTGTCGAATTCGTTCCAAGGTGAATTTGAGTGCTTTGGGTTCAAGTTGATGCTTGTGTTTCAATTGGGTTCAAAAGAATTGTACTCCTTTTGCATTCTAGATGGGATTAATAGCATAAATGCTTATGGTATAATGTTGAGTATAATAAGGATTATACTTTTGGACTTGGTTAAATTGAGTGAAAGAATGTGAGGCGAGACCTCTTAGAAACGAACCGCTTGTGGTTTGGTATTGATCTTGGTCCTAGCATGAGCTAGGCGTTGACCTCAAGTAGTTTAAAGGTGGATTATGATGGAGCCTTGTGATATCGATTCAAATTCTTTTGAGGGAATCGTTGATTGTACAGAAGGTGATAGCAAGTTGATGTAAAGTGTTCATTGTCATGGTTCTGACCTTTGTGGGAGGAGCATTTTTGATCGTGTTGCCCCTGGGTTGTGTGGGACCTTGTTGTTGGTGGGCTGGGTGGAATCAGTCGCTAAATGCATTATTTTCCTTAAGGTTGTCGGAACCCTCGGTTTCATGGGTTAGACTCAATGTTGGTCAGTTGGAAATGGATAATTCAGTTATGAACCTTTTCTTTGAGTGGTTAGAAATAGTGATATGTTTGGATTTGGTTAGAAGCTTGTTGGATTTGAAAAGCCTTGTGTGGCTCCGTGGTTAAAACTAAACGACCTGTGGTATAACTATGATATAGTGGGCTAACTTATTCGATGATATGGCTTGATAATGGTCATGTGGTTATAAAGGTTAATCATCGAGGAGAGATGTGAATCAGGGTTTTCTTGGTTCTTAGGGGATTTGAGTTTAGAACCTCAACTGTTCAATTGAATAGAATTCAGTGATTCGGTGAAAATTGGTTGGATGCTTAATAGAGTGTTGTGACTTGCGGTAATTGTGTCATCATAACTTGATGATTTGTGGTATAATTTGGGAATTTAGTCTGCCTTCTCAATAAGCGTTCGTGTGTGAGATGTGAATTCTCAAGTTGAAAAGAGAAGTGATTCGAGTTTTGGAGTCTTGTGCGTGAGAAGTACCCAACTTAGTTCTTTTTGGGTGTTTTCGCTTTGTCAGTCTGTTTCCGTTGTTCTTGTGGTGTTCAGAATTCGAGGTCGAATTCTGTTAAAGGGGGGAAGAGTGTAATACCGCAAATCGTTTTTCCTGGGTTTTTGGCCGGAGTTGTTTTTGTTTTCCTAAATCCAAGGTTTTATCGGAAAGAAAATTTCTCCGAGCCGTATTTCGCTGCGGCAAGTTTTACTCAAAGGATTTTCTTTTCGCCGTGAGGTTGAATGTCAGTCTTTGAAGTGGTTGATTTGTGGTCTCTAGAGTTTGTGTAGTCTATATTCCTTTCTCCTAGCCTTTTTATTTTTTTAGCACCCAAGTGTTGGAGTTTAAAAGGAAGGGGGGAATTGAGAGAACCCTAGCTTCTCTCCCAATTTTTCCCAGCCGACTTCCCCAGCCGCCCCTGGCCTCCTCCAGTCCTCCTGCTGTCTTCCTCCCTTGGCCGACGGCGCCCTGCTCCTCTCCCCACGGCAGCACCCAGCTGTCTCCCAAGTCCCTCCCTCCTCCTGCCCAGATCACTGGCCGACGCCTCCTCTTCCTGCCATGCCGAGCCCAGTTGCTCCTCCCTCCTGGCTCGCCGTCCCTTCCCTAGGCCCTCTCCGCCAGCTTTCCTTTTTTTTTTCCCCATCAAGGAGCAACAAGAAGAGTCAAGGGCAAGAAGAAGTGATGGAGCAATTGAAGAATGGAGGAGCAACCGCAGCAGCTGCAGACCGGCAGGTCCTTGGCTTGCTCCGGCACCTCTAGCCGGCGACGAGCCACTCTCCGGCCTAGCATCTCCCCCACCTTCCTCGGTCCTCCATGGATTTGCTTGGAGGCATGCTAGCTTGGGTAATTTTCTTTGCTTGCAAGGTGTTTGTGTTAATGCCTAGCTAGGTTTCATGAGAATGAAGTGATGTTGCATGCTTTAGTTTGAAGGGAGATCGGGCCGGGAGGAGGAGAAGATCATTGTTCGTGTGATTCGTCAAGAAGAGGTGGTGTGATTCCAGGAGCGACGTCACCTCCTTGCCACTCGGGTTCAGGAGGTTAAAGGCAAGTGTATTGCTAATTGAATTACTGGTGGCGTTATGAAATGGTGTTGTATGTTGCTGTCCTCGATCAATCTCAAGAGTAGTAAGCAACCGCCTGTGAGTATCCCTCCTGCCTCGATTGGATTCGGCTTGGTATAGCTGTGACACTGATGGTGAATTGGCATGCGTGGAAGTTTAGTTAGTACAACTTTTAGCCTTTGATTCAGTCGAGGTGGATGCGAGTATGCTGGCATGGTTCTGGCTCGACTCTGAATGTTAGCGTGTGGGTTTGTGGTACAATCATGTGAATGCTTTTCCATTAAATTGGTGCTGTTTGGTTTTGTTTGTAATCCTATAGTATTGCTTGAATGGGTTCCGATTTAAACTTTCAAGCGGGATGGTGAATTGGTATGTTATGTGGTTAAGTTGCCAAGATTTTAGTCTAGTGTTTCAATAGCAGTTGATGTGGGTTTGTGTAGGCGTGCCTATGACTCCGTGGTGAATTTATAGTACGCAGGGGATAAATTGGTGTCCATTTTGGTGTTCTTTTACAGTCGTGAGGGTTTTTCCACTAGCTGATATGGGTTGGTTCGTGGCATGCTACCATTTGAAGTTATCTAGTTATATCTGTTGATATGCTTGATGTGTTTAGGCTTAATTTGGTATGCATTTATGAGTAGCTTCCATAATTTGGTGTAGTTATGAATTTTCATCCCAATGTTGGTCATATTATTTGGTTTGGGTGTGGTGTCATTATCAGTATGGGTCATTCACATTTGCCTTGCAATGGTGACTTGAGAGCGTTGACAATATAGATGTCATGGGATGCCCACTCCTATTATAGCATTCTATATAAGCTACTGCCATGTGCAGTAGTAATTTTGTAGCAGTTCAGCAAATCGATGTATATGTCCTGAAGAGTTCAACTATCTGAGTCAGGTTATGTCATTGCCGCTACTACAGTTAGTGAATTGCTAGTGTATAATAGTAAACTGATATTTTGGCTTTTCAATGACTTCATGCCAAATATAGGGCATTTGATTAGGTTACTGTTTGGATGCATTTGAATTGCGTATGTTGGCAGGTATATTGGTTGGTAAATTTGCAAATTGTTCATATTATGAAAATGCATATTGTGAGAATGAAAATAACAATTGCTATGACCTGTAGGTGATGATATCCATGTTATGCATATGTTTATGTTTTGGCCATGGTTAAGGGCAAATAATTATGATGCAATGTATGAATTGTTTATAAGCACCATTTGCATATGTGCATTCATAATGGAAGAGGCGACCCATATTGATGTGGGCCTCTGTACTCACACGTAGTGAGTACAAAAGTCTTACCTCGTAGTCCTATCCACGGATGGGAGCGAGTCAGTAAGAGTAGGCCCCGCCACGGGATGGTTGGGAGTGAGAGGGTTCACACCGACGGGTGTGCACTCAGCTTGATGCGAAAAAGGTGCCCGATCTTTCGATGAGGTAGATAAGTGTCGATTTGGTGGAATTGACCTCACGATCCGACTACAATCAGACGACGACGCTTGCGCCTTAGCAATCGCCGAACCAACTCCAAAAGGTTATTGACTTTGCCGAAGGCACGGCCAACTGAACACGGTTCAATCCTCGCGAGCAATCGAGAACTAGCAAGAATAAGATGAAAGCAATTGAAAAACAAAGTTGGGATTCGAATAAGTCAGTTTTTACGGTGGTCAATCGACACAATCAAGAATGAAGTTTGCACGAGGCTAAACCTAAACTCAATGAAATCCCTTTCCTTTGGAGGTGGCCGTGACATAAAAAGGAGGGAGGGGAGGGCTGTTCGCCATGCCTTGAGTTGTGGCCGAAAAATCGACCTTCCTCCTATTCTTTCCATCCTTAGCGAAGCCTCTTTCCTATTATTCTTATCTCTAAATATAGACTCTATTACATGGTAAGGGCCAATATATAGGTGACGCAAAGACCACTCTCCTTCAGCCAAATCATGGAGAATTCAAGATCTTGTGGTCAAATAAAGAACTCCGTCCTTGCAGCCACCAATAGCGTGTCCATTCACCATCATCGCGCTTGAACCTTCATTCCTTAAAAGAATAACACACCCGCTTTCAGCAAAGATCGTATAGTCCTTCAAGTCATTAGATATACCAAGAAACGAAAGTACCTGATAATTCAGTTTACGCGCATGAGCTCGAGTGATCGGTCGTTGTAGAGGTTGATCAGGTCTTTGTGACGCTGAAGAAGTGATGTCCTCATCACAGCTATACCGGTATAGGCTAAAAAGGGTGCATTTTGAGCATGAACGCATAGAAGCATTGCATTGCATTGCATTGCATTGTGTGTGGCAATTGATAAGTGTTAATTGATGAGAATGGAAATGACAGTTTGAGGATCCTGAAATTATTATTGAGGCATAAGTAAGGTTTATTTACATTTCCGAGTTGGATGGGGTAAGTGGGGATTAGTTACTGTTTCTTTTACTAGATAATTTCAATGAAGTAATGGTTATAGCAATTGATGAAGTAATCGTGTTCTTACGTTTTGAAGTTATAAGAATTCAAACCGCTTCCTTTATTTTACTATTGTCAAGAAAAGGAACTGTTGCTTTATGTTTTGAAGTCATCGTATTCTAGTCGAATTCAAGATTTTTATACTTGATTGCACTTTGCTGAGTCTTGGACTCACGCTTGTTTGTTTCTTATTTTAGGTACTTTGAAGCTGGCTCGTCGGGTTGGGAATAGTAACACGTGCACGACTTCAGTCTCCAACAATATGTTTAATCAATTCGTTAAGTCTGGATGTAACTATGCAGTTGTATGTGTTGTTCGTCGTGGTGGAGTTATTAAATTTTTTCTGGTTGTGTGATTGGTTAACTAAGGACCTGCTAGAATGATATCTTGCTGCAAATGTTTTTTCTGTCTGCTGAGTGGATGTCCTACTTTCTAGAGAGGTCATGCTGAAATTTTATAAATTTCGGTGGCTTAGTTTTTAAGCTGGTTTTAAAAGTTTAGATGTTTGGTAGCATCCGTGACGCGTTTGGCGTCGGGGTGTTACAACTATTGACATAGATAGTATATCACAACAATTTTGACATAGTTCACACTTCTAAACAATTCTTACATTACCATAAAAATAATTGCACTGCTATTTCGGCATACTTCTTAAGATACAACAATTCACATGTTTTTCGATTAGCTGTAGCACCCCCTTAGCTAACACCTTCCACGGAGCTCACACCAAAGCCATGCACATTGCCCTCTTCTCTATCATGGTGGGCCCTTAGCATGGGCAATATTTGAAAAGTGTGCCCCATCTCCCTGCAAATGGAGCATTTCTTCACATGATGGCCACATTTTGCTACATCCATGTCATTCCTGATACGTCTGCCTATCAAGGTTGGGAACCCACTGTGTTTGATCCTAACTTGGATAGTCAATGAATAATCCAACCACACCAAAACCATATAGTTCTCAACTCCATGTTAACATCACCACTTCATGAAAAATTCAGACATGAATAAACCAGGAAGGCATCATAATGAATTGTCTAACAAGAGGTGTCCAACAAGCAGCCATCATGTATGCGCATAGCTTATGTAAAAGACGAAGCTTGTTGTATGTACACAAATAATTTCACCTCCCAAGGGTGCCCTCGTGAACAAGTTTTTGTCGGTTCATCTCATGACTGCCTTTGTTCCTACACAATACCTCGAAATGAAGGTCGCTCGTGCCCATTTTGAATACTTTATACATCTCTTCCTTCCTTTTTTTCTTCCATGTACCTAGTGATCATATTGAAGTACTTCAATTGAGGATCATTTGTGGTGACCTACACCATGGCATGACGATCCACAAAGTATTTGTAATACCACAAAGAACTCCCTCCCCTATAGCTACCAGAGGAAGGGGTGTAATACCATGTATAACCTAGTTGTACACCTCCGCTAGATTCATCATCATGACATTGTATCTCGCGATTCAAGGTCATAAAGCAAAGACTATTCTCAAGGCTCATGCTCAATGCACTACGAGAAGCATTTTATGGCCTGGCCATTCCTCCTAACCAAGTAGGGAGGGTTTGTAGATAAGTCATCCAGTGGTGCGGGGACCTCTTCTACGCTAGTGGTGGCTTCTTTGCAGCCTCTGTTGTATGCTTCGATGTGAGTTCATCCAGCTTCTTCCAGAGCATATCAAACTTTCTTTGTTGATTATGATCACACAACCTCTTAAAAATCTTCGTGATATCCTTGTTCCTAAATTGTTTATAGAAGTTCACAGCCATGTGCTACTTACACATCTACTCTGCAAATAAGGCCATGGATATGTCTCATCTTGCTCTTCTAGTAGTTTAACAAAAGCCTTCAATAGCCTAGGATGTCAATCATGTATGATACAATCTTGAGGCAGCTAGCCGACAATACCAACTTTCACATTCCTCAGAAGCCACAGCTAGCTATCTGTGTTCTCACTCTCTAGAAAAGCTAGTGCTGATGGGAAGAATCTAGTTGTTGCCATCTACTCCAATTACACTCGATATCTGGCCATTTGTACTTCCTAGTCAGAAATGTGCCACCCACACAAAGCAAGGAAAAGCATGTGTCCTTTTTTGTTTTTTTGATATGGCAGTTTAGCAAGTAGCTCTAGAAGTTAATGGATATTTGAGGGGAGCAATTTGGTTGTTTGACATTCTATACTCTGTAGTCTTTTTGTGATTTGTTCTAAGACTTGAACCTTTTGAGAATGCATTTAGTTGGAAATATCTTTGAAATTTGACTTGTGTGTATAGATCAATTATGAGATAATTAAATAATGTCCAAGTAGGAGCCTATAGTTTTTGTTGGCAAGAGATGAACAAATTTGTTCTATGTGGGTTTTTGAATTTTTGTGCTTACAATTGTTCTTTATATATCGTTAAGTTAGCCTTACAATTGATAGTCAACACATCACTACAAGAAACAGTGAAAAATTCGTGGGCCAAACAAGAATGCACGAATTTATATATTCAAATTGCCTTGTTTACAAAAAACCCACGTATTTAATTAAATTGTGGGCCAAAAAATACCCACAAATTTATAATTTAAATTGCTTTTACGTAAATACCCACGAATTTAATTAAATTGTGAGCTCAGAGCCCAATTAATTTAATTAAATTGTGGGCCATGTTAACTGCCTGTAATCTCCTCTCTCTCTTCGCGTCTCTCGACCTAGCTAGCTCGACTGTCTTTCGCTCGATCACACACACATACCAGCCACACAACCGCCACCCCACCTTCGCCACCCCAAACCCCGCGACGCCTCGCCTCCCGAACCCCAGCGCCACCCCGCCTCCCGAACCCTCATGACGCCTCGCCCACACCGCCGCCCTATCCCGGACTTCCATGACGACGGCTCTTCACCGTGGCAGAACCTCACTGATGAGTGGCGCGCCTAATCTCAGTTGTTCTTCCTCTAGGTCGAGATTCACATAAGGCGAGCAAATTAGGCGAGGTTTAGATAGAGTTCTAATTGCTTATGTTTGGTTATATGTCCGGAATTATCTCATGCGCCATTACTTGCTTACTTCTAGAGCACAAATTGGTTTCCTGAAATGCTTCCAAAATCCGTAATGTGACTGTGGGGCTTTACAACAGCTTGGTGGTGCACGGAAACAAGGACTTTGAAAACCAAACCAATAAAATTTCCTTCAATTTTCATTTTGCTCGTGCAGAGTTGGACCAATAGTAGAATTCTTAATCTTCTTGAAATTACTCCATTAATTCATGAGGATACATATTTCAACATGGTAGTTTTGCCTCTGATTCACCGGGAGCGAATTATGTGTGCAATGTGCAGCTCGCAGCTCACTGCTACTGTGCTAACACACGATCCATATGCTGATAATATGATATATACAGGCTATTGTCACATGAAGGTCTAACATGCTTCATCCATAGTTAAATGTATCTTGAGTTCATACTTCATCAGTTCATCCTTAGGTAGTACAACATGTTTTGCATGTATCAGTTTAATCAAAATGCATACATGCATTTTGCTCATATATGGATAATGTTTGTTGGTATCTACTATATTAATTAAGTTGTGACGAAAGTGATTAATAATTTTCAGTAAGCTGTACTGTGCACTCTTATTGCCGTTATATCAACCATTATTCTCTGCATTGCTTATAGCATGCTTTATCTTCTGGATATCTGCATTAATCTGCAACCAAATGTTTTTACTCAAAAAAACCCCTCTAACTAGGATCTCTTGGTGGGAAATGAAGTACTACACCTGTATGGATTTGGGAGTTAATTTGTACATGTGTAGTTGCATTTCATAGCTTCTGTTCCTGTTCTTGTTCATTTGATGGAAACAACTCAGGCTAGCCCTGCACTAGATTAATTATGAACTCGCATAGAATATGGATGCATGCCCGGAGTTCCATCGGTTTTGATCAAACCGAATTTCTGGGTGTAATTGAGCTAGCCACTGTGCTGCACTCGCTATGCATGCAGTGAAATTCCAATTATTTTTATCATAATCGTGTACTCTCTCAAAAGGAAAAAATAAACTTGTGTTTATATAAAGGCGAATACTACCATCCAGACGTCCGATTTTTTTGTTTTCTTCGGACGCCTCTTGAAACATTTTTTGTCTACTCTTACAACATTTGTTACCAACGCGTGTAATATTTTTTTTCAACGCTTGCAACATCTGTTTACTGTAGCATTTGTCAAAGGAAAATGTTGCACGCGTTGATAGAAAATGTTGCACGCGTAGAAAAAAAATGTTACGGAGTGTTAGGACATCCGATGCCTAGCAAAACCGTTATATAAATTATATTGAAGCTCCTTTTATCTTTGGCGAAAAATTGATGCGGCTGTTATAAGCTTCTAGCGTTTGCTAGATACGGTGCATTATTTTGTCTGCTTTGAAATATCTACTCTATTAAAGGCGGAAGAAAGCACGAGCATGCAGCTCATCCACCTGTCACCCATGCAATTTCACGAAAAAGTCCCTCTGTTTCTTCAAAATTACGGATAGGTCCTTCCGAATTACAAATAGATCCTTCGTGATTTTTTGTGAGATAAAGATATATTTTTTCCTTCACGTTCTCGATTTTCCATCTCGATCTCTGATAGCGCCGTTGTATTTACGGTTGGGCCCTTCGGTGGGTAGTTTTGCGAAAACAAAAAAATACATCCAGTTCCTTCTACCGGTATAGACTTTTTCCCCAGCTCGCTTTTCCATCTGGATCTCTGATATTTTTTAAAGCATGTATTATTACTCGGTAGACGCGTGGAGTGTTAGACTCGACAAAAGAAGGTTGTCATCTCTAATAATTTTTCGCCCTTTTTCGTCTAGGCTATTTCCCACCTCGGTTTTCCAGCTCGGTTTTTCCCAAGAAAACACCGAAAGACCCTCCAAAGAAATAAAAAATACATCTCGATGCTTTTTTCTCAAAAACGGAAATCGCTTCACCACGCACACCAGCGTCGTCGTTCAAAACCTTCCAAAAAAATAAAAAATACATCTCGGTCTGTTTTTTCTCAAAAAAAAGGGAAATTGTTTCCTGCTCGCGCACGCGCCGTACGCCGTTGTATTCACGGTTGGACTTTTTTCCCAGCTCGCTTTTTCAACTCGATCTCTGATATTTTTTAAAACATGTATTATTACTCGGTGGACGCGTAGAACGCGTAGAGTGTTAGACTCGACAAAAGAAGGTTGTCATCTCTAATAATTTTTCGCCCTTTTTCTTCTAGGCTATTTTCCCACCTCGGTTTTTCCCAAGAAAACATCGAAAGACCCTCCAGAAAAATAGAAAATACATCTCAATCTGTTTTTCCTCAAAAAAATGGGAAATCGTTTCCCTTCCAAGCTACCAGTCGCTTGTATTCACGGTTGGGCCCTCCGTGGTAGTTTTGCGTAAACAAAAAATACATCCCACCCTTCTACCTAGTAGTTTTAAAAACCCTATAGTTTCATATATTCGCAGACGGGTCCTCCAACTTTATTTTCCCGAGAAGAACCAAATAACCAAATTTCGCGGAGCGTCAGACAAAGCTAATTTTACAAAAGAACCCTATAGTTTCAGATATTCGCAAGTGCGTGTCCTCCAAATTTTATTTTTTCAAGAGAATCAATGAACCAAATTTCGTATGAGTGGCGTGGCGTAGCGAAGCGTGGTTCCTATCTAGTTGTTCATTATTTCAAACTCTAGCTACGTACAATGTTTCTTCATGCATGATATATAGTCAAATATGTCAAATCTCCTAACAAATATTAAAGTCCAATAAATAAGAGTTCTCCATATTTAATTTATATATTACCAACGATCAATTAATTAGCTAGTTGGCATGAATACGTACATACATATATACGTTGCAATATTTAGGGGAATTAGTGCTCACTTTGACATATTAATAAGTGGATGCATCATGCATATATGGAATAACGTGCAGTTAAACAATTAATAAATTGGGGTGGCAATTATAAGTTTTTGGCATGCATGGTACGGTTAACGACATGGGTATTATTCATTGAACTTTGGTTTAATTTCTGACGTGCAAATTAAAAAGTGCTTCAACTTTCGAGCCCATGGTTGGATTTGTAATGTTAGATCCATCGATGGAGAGTGTGGGGTTATCTTATCTGGATGGTTATTTGCTTAATTATCTAAAAAAACTAAGGTTCTTTATGTTCGTTTTTGATACAGAAAAAAAATAACGAAATGGCAACAACAGGCTTGTTCACGTGAACTCTACCATCATAATTAATGGAAAAGGATTTTTGAATTATTTTGGAGAAAGAAATTGAAGGGGGACAGATTCAAACTAGTTTTCTCAGAACAAGAAATTGATGAAACTAGATAAATTAGGAATTTTTACACTAGCATATGTTGGTGGCATTCGAAATGGTACATGTAGTGCATTTTGTATTAATTCATGACCATGATGCAGTTTCAGTACTCAAGCACCTCGATTGAACAGACAAACAGCCAAGGAATTAAATAGGATTATATATATGAATGGAAATACGTTTACAAAGCAACAAAACCAAAGGACACCCAACTGTTTGATCGATTAATTAGGTATTTCTTCAGCCCACGAATTTAACAGTTAAATTCGTGGGTTTCTTCAACCACAATTTAATTTAACCGTTAAATTGTGGTTTTTCAACCACCAATTTAAATGTTAAATTGTGGGTTTTAATTCATAACCCACTTAATTTAATTTAAATTCTTGGATACCCACGAATTTAATTGATTAATTTCATCGAGTTAAATTCGTGAACTAAATTCGACGATTTGCCCACGAATTTAACTTAAATTCGTGGGTTTTGGCCTAAATTCGTGGGTTTTTGGCCCACGAATTTTTCCCTGTTTCTTGTAGTGCATAATAACACGTTATTGCTATCCAAAAAGATACGGTATTTATGTCAACATTTTTTCAGAATTAGGATAGATGGTACAACTAGAACGTGGTGACCCTAATTTCGATGAGGGAGAACAGTTCTTGCTAGACACCATCGCGCTGGATAGCATCAAAGGTGATGCTAACGCTACTGTCGCTGAGGCTAACATTAGTTCCGGTGAGGCCGTTGAGGCTGCAGCCGATGAAGCTATTGACGCTAGAGCCGCTGCATCTGGTAACACTGGTTCCGGCGAGGATGAGGTATAGCCAGAAGAATATAATCCCTGTGGACATGTTAATTAATCACAATTCATTAATATAATACACTCTGATACGTTTATACATATGTTTGTGTATTTCAAGCCTAGTACATCGAGCAACCAACCCAAGCATCGGAGACCTAACAAGAAGCCATCCACAAAGCATGTGTTTACCAACGTTAGCAATGAAGGGATGTCGGTTGCCCCTCTTTAAGCAGTTGGGCCATACAACAACGCTTGCGGTTACCACGTGAGGGATCACATCCCAATTAGCATTAGAAAATGGGCCGAAGTTCCTGAAGCTACCAAGAACTTGCTCTGGCAAGATATTAAGGAAAATTTCACATTTCCTCAAGGGTCCGAAGACAAGGCCAAAAAATACACTTTGAAGAAGATGGCAACCTCGTTTCAGGCGTGGAAGATGTCTCTCAGCCGCAAGTATGTACAGAAGGAAGAAAGACCCGACTTCAACCAATTTCCTAAGCTGGCAGATCACTAGGAAGCATTCGAGGAGTACAAGCTGCCAGTTGAAGGCCAGGCCGCGAATCAGAAGAACAAGATCAATTCACAGATGAAGAAATACCACTACAAGAAATAGGAAAATTTCGTGGGTTTTTTTAAATTCGTGGGCCAAAAAAACCCACGAATTTATATATTTAAATTCATCGATTTTCAAAAAACCCACGTATTTATATTTTAAATTAAATCGGTTTTAAACTAGCATGACAATTTAATTAAATTCGGTTATGTCCGCCACAATTTACGCCTGGTTTAACTAGCCCGCGTCTCCTCTCTCTCTCTCCACTGGCTCTCACCCACACCCGAGTCTCCCTCTCTCTCGGCTCTTCGCTCGCCTCACCTGCGCGTCCCACGCCCGCCCGCCCGCCTTGCTTGATGCCCGCCCACCACCACCACGCAAGACTGCCGCTGTTGCCGTCCCGGCCGCCACGCATGCCGCCGCTTCATCGCCGACCACACCGGTAAGGTCAGTAAGACTCTTCTCTCGTCTCCTCCTCCCTTCTCTCATCGGATCCTTGGCGGCTCGGTTAGTCCCTCAATCACGGACTCCGTCGTGCTTATGGTGGGATGGACGAGGCGAGCACCGCAAGATCCGTGGCGCCTCGGCGCATGGAGGGCTGCCTTCCATGGCGAGATCAGAGGTGAGTCAAATTTTGACGACTTGCTCGCTTCGATTCGATCGCGTTTAGGTCTCGATCGCTCATGAGCCGTGGTGGTCAAGATAAAAACAAATTATATCTATTATGTGATATCTATCGGTATAAAATTCTTGTGAGACCTAAAATGTTCACTGCATGGCTACTGTGAAAATCATCACGGAAATCGGAGGGAAGAAAAGATCGGATTGTTTCTTGGAAAAGCCAGGTTTACGACATAGATTATTCAACAAGAGCAAAAGTCGAGCAGTGAATGCATTGTAAGTAAATATAAATTGTTTTTTAATGACAATGTAAGACACTTGAAAAAAAGGAGGAAGTCTCTGAGGGAAAAATATGGGGTAAAATATAGAAATATTTGCAAAATTTTCAATGGTTACATTGAATGTCAAATGTATGGCTTATAAAAGGCATTCTACCACATTTATAAAATGGTAGTTGTTTTAAGTTTGCTCTGCTTGAAATTTGAATGTAAAAGTAAAAAATAATCAAAAAAAATTTGAGGTCTCTAAATGCAAACCTGGCTGGGCACCCAGTTCAATAACATGCAACTTAGAAGTAATCTGTCCAGCATTAGTTGTCTTCGAGGCGAAACAGATGAGGGTTGATGGGTTCTCATTGCCAACAACCTGGCAGGGAAAACCAAGCATGGTTGATAAATACTAGAAGTGAAACTGCAGATAATGTTTGACGCTTGACAAACATCTGAATAATGCAAAATTGATGCCATGTATGAAATTTGTTTTCTTGAGTGTGCAGTTATGTTTAGATTTATCAACAGTTCAATAAAGTTATTTGTTAGAACCACTGAAACACATGCATGACAAATGCGAAATCCATTTGCTTGTTCAGACCTAATTAACAGGGAAGGAGCAGTTTGTATGCATGTTTGTTCACATGTGACATACTGTTGTTGAGATATAGTAGGCCAGCAGCAAAGAACCGATCGCTATCAGCGTCAGAGTATGCAAAAAAAAGAATGCTCGCTATTCTGGGTAGGGGTTAGCAATCAACATTATCCAATATAGAACGCAGTATCCCTCTAATTAACCGCTAACCACATTAGAGAAGTGCTTACCTTTCTAAAGCTCGTTTCATTACCTTTCTAAAGCTTGTTTCATTTCTTTCCATATCTATGATCTGCACAAGATGATTATTTACGTTTTCTTTTTTTTCAAAAACCACCTGATTGGCAGGAAATCCTGATATACTTCCACGGGTCTGAACTTGAACTACTTTCTGGCGTATATTGGAGGACAACTTTGAAGGTGTTGTATCGCCACTTTTTCTCATTCTTCTTGTAACCTATGTAGAGTTTGTTAATATGTCTCAAATTGAAGCTATACCGAATAGATTGTTCATTAGAATGTTACCGTCTTCCTTTGTGTTCTTGAATGATCTCTGTAAGTCTTGCTTTGCTTATTCTCAAGAGTTGTGATAGTTCAATTTGCAAGCGACAAGTAAATGGTCAGGGTATGTTACACAGAGCACCAACCTCTCCAAACATATCTCCCTCTGCAACTTTCACATATACCTGCTTTTAAACAATTCATGTTGTTTTAGTAATCTATGGAAACCTTGGTTATATCTGGAATCACCGCAATGTAAGTGGAAGAAATTTATACCATCTCATTCCCATTTCTTGTCATTAGCATATTCTACAAAAAATATAAAAGAGAGAAAAGCGCAATTAGCTTCTTGGTAAAACATTGTACAAGCTTTGGGTTAGATCTTAATTAGAGATAACAAACTAACCACTACTCTGAAACTATTACGAGAATATCTGTTGCCCTTCATTACGCAATATTATATCTTCCTTTGGTGGAAAATACTTAGCTTTGCACTTCCATGACCTATTCTCCAACAATTTCAATTAGTATGCAATTGCAGAAAATATTGCTCTCTTAAGATAGTAAGAAATTTATTGAGTAATTGATCATATTACCAATTCTGCAATGAAACTGTTGGATACTCCATGGAAGAGGTAGGCATGTCGTATGATTGCAATGAAACTACCGGTATATATATTTGCTTGTGGTACATGTCTCCCTTTCACCTGTATTTGGGTCATATTTTTGTGAATATCATGTGAACCGTGGAAGAAAAGGCTAATGGAAATAAAAGAAGATGATTTCTGCCACTGAATCACCATTGCATAATCATGTTCAGAATAAACCATGGTAGTAAGGATATTGTCAAATGCTTCAATGCTTTCAATCCTACCAATGAAGAGGTATTTTTTTTTCTTTTTTTCTATAGCCTACTGCTTATCCATGATATGACTTATGAGAAGTTGACAAAACTGATTACCTCTCAAGCTTTTGAGTCTTTTAGTTAAAAGAGTCAAAGATATCAAAGTTGTATGCATTAATTCTCTCTAAAAAAATCAATATACCTTCATATCTTATTGATCAAAGGAGAACAAAACAAAATAATATTATTTTGCCGAGCCTTTCGTCTCTTTCTTACAGTAAATGAAATGGGGAAAGGAAAAAGGCAAACAAGTGGTTTGTTGGTTCGGGCTTAAGATCTCCTTTTAGTTACGGTGCTATATTGTTTGTGTGCTTTTCACTTGTACCGGGCAAGTAATGGGTCATTTCGTTTTTACTTATTTATTCCCTTCCGATTATTTCCTAACTCGAGCAAAAAATAATTTGTAGAGGCTGATATGCTTGAGAATATCGAGATTGGTGAGCAGAAGCAAAGAGATGAAGCTTACAAGGCTGCAAAGAAGAAAGGAACATATGATGACAAGTTCACTATCCACATAGCACGGTTGTTGCTATGTTTATGGATGAAGATGACGATGCTATGCCTTCAGGTACTCTAGCAAAAGATGACACAAGCAGGTTGGCAGTGGTCAAAGAGGAACTTGACATTGAAGACCCAGTAAAGGATGAAGAGGAAGAAGTCAAACCGGATGAGGATGGACCAAAAGAAATTCACATAGAAAGACACGATGAATTTGGTCGAGTGGTAAGTACTCACTCACACCCTGTCCTACGCACGTAACACATCCTCACCCTGGGATCGCCCATGTATAGAAACAATGGTTGTAATGTGTTGTACGTCATTGTGTAGTTTACAAATTGCCGTTGGATGTGTGATTGAGTATCTAAGGATCTGCTAGAATGTCTTCTTTTGGTTTGAGAGATTGATATATATATTATAACTACAAATGTTTTTTTGTCTGCTGAGTGGATGTCCTATTTACTAGAGAGGTCATGCCGAAATTTTGATTATTTCGGTGACTTAGTTTTTGTAAAGGTGTTGTAGGTATGTACTACAATCTTTTCCTCATTTATCCTCATATTGGTATTATCCATTGTTAACGAAGAAGAGAGGAAGGTAGGATAGTATCTTTTCATGTATATTTCCTTTTTGGCCTTTTTTCACTTTGTGAACTTAGTTTCTTGAAAAACATCTGCTGCCTTCCAAGCAAAGTATCTTTACATGTATATTTCACTTGTACAAATTTTCTTTAGCAACAAAGATAGAGCTTTCAGAATGTGTTTAATATGAACTGCTTCTTAGTACTCCATATATCATTGTTTGTTGGAGTGTTGCCATAATAACTGGATTTTTCTAGTTCTCTTTTGTTACGAGCATACTTGGAGATCCTATCAAGACTCGGAACCAAGCACCCCAAGACTTAGTAGTTTGGGATCAAGTGGATCTTCTTGTGAATGGCTCTTATTGAAACAAGGCTTTCACCGTATGGAAAGGTAAACTTGTAGCTTCTCGTGAAGTGTCACTTTAATATCTTATGAGTATGGATTAACCGATCCCCGCAAAACAATACAAATGTAAATTCGTTAAGATCTGGCTAACTCCTCGCTTGATGATGTGTAAGCATGTTCTTGTGTCATGAAGCAAATATTGCTGTGGATTGTCAAAAGCAGCGAGACTTGGTTTATTGGTGTTAGGGATGAGAGCTCAAGATTATATCTTAAATACATAAATTGGTGCTTGACTTTTGTTTCCCTTTGAGCTATGAGCTCCACTGCCACATCTTTAACGATTTATGCTTGATTCTCTTGCAGATATTCCATTTTATGATTGGCATATGCAACATAGGTGAGACATGTATTAGTACAATATATATCTTTTGTTTACCATTTTTGTACCTGAGGTCTCTTTATAGTTACCAATGATACCTCTCTACACTTTAATCATCTGGTAAACACCAAACATCATAGACTTCCCACAGTTCACATTAATACCTTGTAATGATCCTTAGATCGATCATTACAGGATAAACACCATCTTTGAGGAAGGCCAAAAGGATGGCTTGAATGGGGAGAGACTTTAGAGGAGGAAGATAGACATAAGCGGGGTGAGCTCTTGTTTCTTAATTCCAAATGACAATTTGTATGTTATTTATATAGATGTGGTGGCTTAGATAATCTCTTGCCTAACAATCAAACTAACCTAACAAACCAAAACTGATCAGATTTCTTTCCTAGTTTGTTGCTTCTCATTATCTCAAAGGTGTTATGACAATGCCCATATGTTTGAAATCATACAAATATTAAATTTTAGATTGCTTCCACCATTGCCTTTGTGGGAAAGACTTGGGAGGCATTGCTTGTTTGGGGAATGGGACTCTTTTTTGTAGTATTTCATTTGTGCAATGTAAGCTTAATAATTGGTTGAATTGCTACCAGCTTATATATCAGGTTGGTCAGAAGAGAGGTCGCCTCATGGAGGATTATGACGATGAGCAACCTAAGAAAAAGATTAGGATGGGGATGCCTGCAACCCAATGGATTAGTGTTTACAATGCCAGGTGGCCTATGAAACAGAGGTATGAATTGTTAAGGTATTGATACAAATGACAGAATGCAACTCATTACAAGCATGTTGGGAACAGTTGGGACCTGAGCTTGCTTTCTTTTGGTATTGATATTTGTTCAATGTTTTCCTTTTCTTGTTTCCCTGTACTTTGTTATAACCAGACATATCTTTTGCTCCCACATTTCACCAAGAGAGAAGCATCTCGAGAATGCAACTACGTCTGGAAATGCCGCTATGATAAGTACTTGAGAGACGAGAAACTCTTGATTGACCTCTTGGATAAAGAAAAAAGAAGAAAAAAGTTTGAAGAACTCTACCAAAAGTACAAGCTTGTAAGTATGCAATCTTCTTGAAGAACAGATACCGAGGATTCTACCAACATTGAAATGGTTTGTTAACTGCAGATGCTCTACAACGCTGAATTTGAACACCAAGAAACCTCGGCGATGTGTTCACCGAGGCTTGCACGATATCGGATTGTCTACAAGAAGGCGATGGGTACTATTATCGCTGTGGAGTAATACTCTTGAATCTTGTGATGGACTTATTGTGATGTGTTGAATAAGATTGAATGTGAAGATGGTTGTGTTGAATAAGATTGATTATCTAAGGATCTGCTAGAATGTCTTCTTTTGGTTTGAGAGATTGATATATATATTATAACTGCAAATATTTTTTTGTCTGCTAAGTGGATGTCCTATTTACTAGAGAGGTCATGCCGAAATTTTGTATATTTCTCTAACTTAGTTTTTGTATATTTCTGTGACTTAGTGGATCAGTATTCTTGGTTTAAGGTATATAACTTGATAACTCTTATCTCCATGTCGTATGCAATTACAATTGATGCTCGTTTACATTGAGTATCTATGGTGCATAATTTGGAATAAGATGGGATTTTCTCCTCGAGGATAAAGTATTTCTCTAATAGTACATTTGCTAGAAAGATAGAGGAATGATTCAAACTCACAGTTGCAACTAGACCCAAAACTTTATCTCAAATTGTTCGTAATTATTAGTTATTTCGGTTGGTGTTATGTTTATGTTAAAGGGATGTATTGAATTATGATTCAAATTTAGAAAAAGGCTAACCATCGCGGAGGCGGAGTCTGTCACCGGAGGCTTGGGCGACAGATCGTTGTTATTCTTGACCTAGGTCATTGCCTTATATATGTTCATCTTGTAAGCCGTCGCGAGTTGATCTCTCTGGCGATTTGTAAACACTTTTGAAAATAGTGAAGTTTGCGGCGGTGCCGTGGTTTTTACCCTTCGCATTGGAGGGTTTTTCCACGTTAAATCCGGTCAGATATATGTTATTTATAGTTTTCCAAGTTTGGAAAATGGGCTAGTAATTCTTTGCTATAATTTGGGTATCAAATTACCAAAATAATGATCGTGACATCAATGAAATACAAAATTTGGATGGGTGGTCATCACCAGGATATATATATATATTTTTTTGTATAATGGTGATAAATTAAGTGGGCCACTTAAAACCCACAATTTAATGATTAAATTGTGGGTTTTTTATTTCAATTTATTTATAGCTAAATTCGTGGGTTTTTCAAATTTACCAATGATTAAATAAATTGTGGGTTTTTGAAGAACTCCACGAATTTAATTGATTAATTTAAATCGAGTTAAATTCGTGAACTAAATTGACGGTTTGCCCACGAATTTACCTTAAATTCATGGGTTTTGGCCTAAATTCGTGGGTTTTTGGCCCACGAATTTTTCCCTGTTTCTTGTAGTGTACCACCACCATCTTGGCACCGGTGGTTACCTCAAGGCTGTACCGAAATGGGAGAAGCGGGAACAAGAATTAATGGTGAAGGCGTCCACACTCCATGCTTTGTGGGAAGAGCGCCTATGCAATTGGTTCATGGGTCATGGGGAGCCTTGCGGATGACTGACTTGGTGATAGCACCAGAGTGCAAGAGGCAGCCAAAGGATTGTACAAGCTGTCGAGCAATCTCAGGCAGGTACATTGGTGACAGGCAGGGAGAATGACGAGCTAACACATACCCTTCAAAACCCTAAGCACCCGGGACGGACACGAGGTATGGGCAAACTAACGCCGTGGAAGTACGGTTTCTCCAAGGATGCGCATACGTACAAGAGCTGGCAAAGAAGCAAAACAAGAGAATCGTATAAAATGTACCAATTGGAACAAGAGCTTAGAGCAACCCAGGCTAGCATCGATGACATAGTTGCGCAGCAAGTACAAATTGCCCTCAGCAAGTTTCAGGGACTAGGTCCGAGCAATCAGCCGGACGCCGTGATTAGCCCCTTCGCGCGGCGGAGTAGCTGCGCCTCTACCGGGGCCCCTGAAGCGGACAACTTGCTGGCCCGTTATCCCGTGGATGACATAAGGGTTCGCCGCCAGTATGAGCTACACGTTGATGCGCGTAACCTCTCCATCAAGGTGGCTTACGACATGGCATTTCCGGTGGAGCAGGGCCAAACGTTCCACTACAATGAGATACCCCCGGGTTACTCGAAGGTCGCGGTGGAGGAGGTGCTGAGCGGATTTGAAGAACTTCACCTCGATATTGCTGGAGGCGATGATGTGACCAAGTTTGGATAGGCCCTCCACAATATCATCCTCTGGCGCAAACGTTACATCATATTTTCAGATGGTGTGGACGCATCATCTCCACAACGGCAACCCACGCCTCCTCCAACATCACCTCCACGCAATGCCTCGCCGGTAAAACAGAGCACGCCTTCTTCACCACCCGCTCCACGCAGAAGCCCTACTCCACCACAAGCATCTCAAACAAAAAAGAACCCCCCAAGGAAAACCACGCCTCCACCATCTCCTCCGAGGAAGAAGCTCGATAGCAGAAGGGCTCCTCCACCCGCTCCCAAGAAGGCGGAGTCCAGCCGATCGAAAAAGATAAAGAAACCTCCAAAGAGGGCATATGATAGGACTAAGGAGGAGAATGACGCGGTCATCAAAGCGAAATTGGTACATACACTTCGCAAAAAGAAGCGAGCCAAAGGTACCAATTGATCCAAAAGCGCGAACACTTCGCGACATGCCGCAGAGCCATTGCTGTCTTGTCCAACTATGAACAGACAATAATAAAGGCTACACGGAAGAATAAACGTGGTCAGGCAGTGGTGGCAACGAAGAAGAGAGACCAAGATCAGGAGAACCTCGAGAGATTTATGAAGGAGGCAGGACTCAGTTCCACAGCTGCAGCTCTTGGATTAACAGATGATCTCCCAATGGCAAAAGTTAGATGGCAATATGAGTTGGGCCGGGAGCTGATTGACCCTAATGAGATAAAGGATCTGCCAACCAAGATGCGGTAATTTCATGAATGGTACATGACAGAGTCCGCTCAAGGAAGAACGATGTTCCCCTCCGTATCACACAAGATGATTTTTATCGCGAGGACAACAGCATATGGCTCGAATTCGAAGACTTCTACCATTTTTACCATGCCGACACCATCAACGTGTCTCTCATGAGCTGCTGGTGCCTGTAAGTGTCAAGCTCATACCTTTACCATGTGCTTCCTCGTACCATAAAATTGCAACTCTAATAACTTATCCCTTTCTATGTACAATGGAGATACAACGATGTAGAAAACAAAACATCTTCAACGTGGGTTTCATCGACCCAGAGATTGTTAACGAGTTCGTCTTTGGATGCAACCAAAAGGCTGTTGAGGATTACATTCTCGATGCATTCTTGGGACAGCACTACAAACCGTACATACTTCTGCCCTTTAACTTCGAGTACGTATATACAACCTCTCGTTCTTATCTTTTCCAAGACATTGATAATACTACTAGCTAGTTACATATTTGTTGCAATACATGAATAGATTTCACTGGATTCTTCTTGTCATCAAGCTTGATAGTAGCTAGATCATTGTTCAAGACCCAAAAAGGACTCTGGTGGAAAAATATCAATATATCATTGACATCCTAAACAGGTATATAGCACATATATATATGATAGTTTCCTTATTATATTGAAATACCTTGCTAATTCCAACTTTGATAATTACTATTCATACTAACGCATCACACAGGGCATTCGTAAGGTTCCGAAAGAAGCAACAAGGAGCTTTCGAGAACGAATTTGATGTCTAAATAAGCACTCGAGTACGTATTAAAGAATATTAATATGCCGTAACAGTTTTTCATCCCAATAATTGTTTTCTTTTCAAATTTCATCGCAGGTTCTACAACAGACGGCTAGAAACAACTTATGTGGCTATTATATGTGCCACTATATGCAAAGTATTACCCACGGTGATGTGCTGACAAGCAACGCCGAGGTAGTGTGCACATGTCAATTTGTTAATACTTACACTTTAATTACATGTCCAGAGATTTATTTACTTCCCGCTTTATCAGCCCAACATCGATGTGCAAGGCGTGATCCCGCCGCACCGGGTTGCAGCAATCCAAGAACAACTCATCAGCTTTATTGTCGACAAGATTGTATCCACCAAAGGCGAGTTCCACGCAAAGGGTTGGAGAAATTGTCATGAAATAAGGACAGGTGAACTGACATCAACGTCGACCAAGGACACAAAGAGCGACGCACGCAAGAAATGAGCTCAAGATTCGCCCTTTTATTCTTTAAAACTTGTAAAAGTTGCTTCTGTGTGCTTATAATTATTTCATATGTTCAACAACTTGTCCATTTTTTAGTCTATTAAGTTCGTACTTTCATGTAAATAAACTTGTAATTATCTGAATGAGTACGCATGAATAATATATATTTAATTATGTCAAAAAAACTCCTGTAGTTCTATTTATTTTTATTGTCAAAATCCATATCGAAAACCCCTCTCAAAACATATTTTATATTAAATATAATCAAAACACGATAGTATGGATGTTGATTTTGAGGGAGGAGATGGGAGTGATAATGGTAGCTCAGAACATGAAGAGGAGAGCTTTGATAATTTCCAAACCACCATCGACTTGAGGAAGATCAAGGTGGAGAAGTATTTTTCACTGCGATAGGCAAATCAGTATATGCTTCCCTGATCCGCTACACTTGACAAGTTCAGAACCATCTTCTAACAAAATGTATACCATGAAATTTATTTGAACAAGGATTTTGCTGAGCATAAATGGGTGAGTTGGGAGCATATAAGGAAGATCCCATTATTTGTTGGAGTGCCTAAGCTATTTCATGGGGCTGATTTGGCATCTTTTGTGAGCATGAAGTGCGATTACAATGAAGACATGATTCGTCAGTTCTATGCTACCGTTCATATATCCGATGCCTTTGATGAGATCATGTGGATGACTGACTCAGCAGTTTACACAGCAACCAAAGTGGAGATTGAGCAAGCTTGGGGCGTCTATCACAGTGGTCAGCCCAAGATTCACAGTGCCTCCACTTTATCTCTATCTGAGCAGTTCAGCTTCTATGATCCCACAGCCCACGTCAGAAGGCCCGGTAAGATAGAAAATCTCCTTCCCACACTAGCCTTATAAATAAGATTGTGAGAGTCACCATTCATCCCAAGAGTGGTAATTTTGATATGATTAGAGGCTATGCTTGGAATATCATGGACAAATTTATGAAGAAGGAAAGATTTGATGTGGTGGATTTTATCCTTCGAGAAATCCACTCTTCTGCTAGATATCGAGGCAAGAGGATTTACTTTGCACCTTACATCATGATGATTATAAAGAGGGTGACGGGTATCATGGCGATCGTGGCGGTGCCCAAGCCGTATAAGCCAAGAGAGTTTGGACCGCTTGGTCGGTGAGGACGATCTTCCCAAAGACCTCCTCGATCACCAATGATTGGAGAAGGTGAAGAAGAGGCTCTCGCTTCAGCAAGCACATCATTACTCGGGCATGGCCCATGATA
>JAYEVE010000050.1:0-45042 GCA_036346375.1 Guadua angustifolia | reverse complement strand
AGTGGCTACGCGAGAGTGCGTTCTTCTGAGTACTTTCCTAGTAGCTATCTCCAGTGAAGTTGTTTTCGGGCCGCACTTCAACGCCATTCTGCAGCTATTGAGAACTTTGGGTATGTGGCCTCGCCTCTTGCTGATTCAATTGGACGAATGTGTTAGATTTGTTATAGTGTTGAGACCATTATTATTTTTTATGGTGTTAGATTTGTTATGGATAATTTGAACCTTGTTATTTTTAATGATTATTAGAAGTAGATTTAGAGAATTCAAGTTTTAACTAGAACCTTTTATAGGGTGCATGTAGCTTTGTTGTTTCGGTTCATAGCAAAATGACTGAGAATGGTATAGTTCTAAAAATTTTGATAAATATCTGCTGAGTTTTGAGCAGCCACATCAACACATAGTCATTATGAACCCCTATTATGTTATGTATATAGTCCCAGATCAAATTAACTTCAGCAAGAGTCAAGAGGTGAAATTAAGGTTAGGTTGTGATTTTCGACTTGTTCAATGAGACTTTTTGGAACTAACAAAATAATTTGAGGCATGTGACTCATGAGTTGTGATTATGAAATTCAGCAAGTTACCATCTATTGGATTTGGTAAGGCAACCCAATTCTTGAATAATATATGAAAGAAATATGAACCGAAAGTAAGGTGGATAACTCATATGTTAGTTAAGAGAAATACGATTTTTTTATTAGATTCTTTCTCTCGTTAATGTCCTTATCGTGTGAGAGTGAATGAAGGTATAGTATTGGGACACAAAATTTTAGCAACAGTAATAACAGAATGGAACTAATCGGTGAGTGTCGGGGACTGGGAAAACTCTGCCTGGTCAACGGATGGTCAACGAGCCCCTAGCTCGAGCTCGAGCCGCGAAGTCTTTGACCACGACGTGGACCGCGCGGCTCCCTTACGACCTCGAGTTAGGGGGTAAGGAATCAACTTCCGCTCGGAGGGGTCAAGCTCGGGATACAAGTCGTGCATTCAACTGGCGGTTACGAAGGCCCTTAAGTAGTGGAGTTAAGCCAGACGTGGGCGGCAAATCCGGGACAGTTATGACCCACCTTCATTGCGCACAAAGCCACTCTCCCAAGAATCTCTCCCGGACGTTTCCAATAACGGCTGAGAGGAGCATATAACTCCCTGGGACGAGGGTACTAGGGGATCACATCGCAACACACACACGGATACTTAAGCTACAGAAGTTTGAGCTAGAAAACACCTCCTTGTACTCAAACATAGTGAAATTCTCCGCCTCCGGGCAAGACTAGAATAGAGCTATTACCTGTCGCAGGGGCTCGAACCAGTATAATTCTTAGTGTCTCGCTCTCTGTCTTTCTCCTCTGACCATCAAAACAGCAGGATCGACCCTTCGGTGAGTGAATACGATTCCGGGTCCCGTATACACGATCAACCCCCATACACTTTTGCAGTCCGGCGATCCCGATCGTCGACAGTGAGTGATATTTTAGATCAAACACAAATAACATTAGATAGTCCTTCTACATTACTCCAGCTTGTGAATAAAGAAAAATAATCCTGATTTAATTCTGGTGCTACCCAATTTAGGATCTGCATCAAAGACAAACTTGTTGGTGTTATGTCCTTGAGGCAATCATATAGATGATTGTAACATGACTATGCTTATGAATAATAATATGATTATTGGTCCAATGAATGTATATCATTATATTGATCAGCAAGTATGTGACTTGCTAATGAAACTCTCTACTTATTGATATAATTCTATAAGTATCTCTGATCGGGTATCATCGTTGTCGACGATCGGGATCGCCAACCGCAAAAAGTGAGGTGGGGGTCAGTACGTTATGGGACCCTGGCTGCGTTTCGCTCGAACGAAGGAAGAAAGCGATCGCGGTGTTGGTCGGAGCAAGACGACAACGAGCTCGAGACAAAGTTTTATACTGGTTCGAGCCCCTGTTGAGGGTAATAGCTCTACTCCAGTCGCCTTGCGGCGGTGATTCTTATTATATTGGAATACAGGGAAGTGTTTACAACTCAAGACAGTAGTGGAGACTCCTAACTCGAGTCAGAGTGTGAGTTGTGTCTTTGCGTTAGTCCCTGGAGCTGCAAGGCGTCCTTGGTCTTTATACCTCCTCGCATGCAGCTAGGAGAGATTCTCGGAAGTGCCTCCACGCACGTTGAAGGCTGGTAACGGCCCCGAACTTGCTGCGCACTCCTGCTTCATCCCTACGACTCGCACTTTGGTAACTGCCGGTCAAATGCTAGATCCGAAATCCAAGGGCGGACCATGGCTTGAACGTGATCTCGCTTGAGCTCGAGGTCGTCACGGGCTCGAGCTCAAGGCGTCTTGGCGCGCTGAGGGCACCGCAGCTTAGCCGAAACAAGAGAGTGCTCGTGGGGCCGAGCTGAGGACGCGTTGGATCGCTTGCGTGACCGGTCAAAGGGTTGTCCACCCACAGCCTAGCCCCGAGGCTCAAGGTCGCAGAGATGCACTCGGGGTGACCTCGAGCCTCATCCAAGTCGCCGAGGACAAACCTTCGTGAGGTCTTAAAATCTTGGTCGAGGTCGGTGAGACCGCTAGGTCGATCCCCACGGCACACACTGGCGACCTTTGAATTCTATCTTGAGGTAATGACGCGAACCTTGAGCGCGCGACACTGTGACGCCGAGTCCGCAACCCGACCACAGCTGGCGCTTCGTCCAATCACGATAGGCACGCCTTTTGAGGTGCCGCAAGGCGGTTTTGCGTAGCCGCAGCGCAAGAAATCGCCGAACCTCATAGCTATCGCCAAAAAAAGCCCCCAATCGCTGCGCTTTAGTCTCCAAAGCTCTTGCGCCCACGCAGCGCCTTCTCTTCCTTCCCTCGACCAAGCGTCTTTTGGTATCATGACCAAGCTTGGGAGGAGCACCTTGTCGTCCGCGATGATGAAAGAGCTCGAGACCACAGGGATAGTTGACCCGGTGACATGGTGGTTCTTGGGGGGCGAGACCGAACCTCGCCCAGGGGAGGATGAGATCGCTCAGACTGAGCATTATTCCTCCTTGGCTGCGGACCCGGAGAGCGAAGTTTGTGGCGACGTCCTCTCCATTTGTGAGATAGAGCTCATCAATCTGGTACCAAATTCGATCCTTACGCTTGCCATCTTTTCTCATCTATCGAGGATTCTGAGTCCTTCCCACTCCTCGCCGTTCTTCCGCTACTACTCCCTCTTCCACTCCGGGAAGGACCCCGTGGTCGGATGTCTTTACTTCCGACTTCGGACCGGGCTCAAATGGTCCTTCCCCAAGTGCGCCGCCCGGGATTCTCTTGGTCCCTAGCCCGAGTGGTGGTTCTACTGAAGAAAGGGGAGCACGGCTCTGACGTCGAGGGACCCGAGTCACGAGAAGAAGGAGACCCCGAGTCTGAAGACCTTGAGGTCGACCAGAGGCCATCGCCGCCATACATATCTAGCGCCTTGGCACGCCTCACTCACGGGCAGTAATCGCTGCCGACTTCTCATGAACAAGGTGTCCCCTCTGCGAGGAGGGAGCACTGTTCTACGAGATCACGGGGCGACGACCCCCACTCGTGAAGGCACCCGACAGCAAGTCCTTGACCTTAGAACTCCCGCTTTCGAAGTTCACCTCTGATCTCTCTGACGGCCCCATGTTCTTGCAAAGACCGGAAGAATCTCGGGTCTCTAACAGATGTTTGAAATGTTCGAGAAGTCGACGATGGATACACCCTCGGTGATCCGGTCCAAGAACGATTACGGAAGGCGAGGTAGGTCGTCGCGACCCGCCTCGATTCGCTTCCCGTGGAGGCCCTTCTGACCCACGCAGGCTCTTAGGACCATCAGGAGCTGTTGGAGACGGCCAGGAGGATGCTCCCGCTGCCTGGCGGGGACAAGAGCAAGAAGGGGAAGAAGAGACTTCCCCCGGCTGGAACAAGTCACCCGGAGGCGAAGAAACGCCACCTCGAGTGGGGGGATCGCGCCACGGTAAGGGTCTTACTGGTCGAGCCCCCGAGCCGGTGCCAATGTGCCCCACCGGTTGACGAGCCTTCCCCTTTTTCAGCAGCAAAGCGCGGCGGCGGCCGCCAGACGTTCGAGCCTTTCCCGGTCCCCGAGCCTCGAGCTCGACCTCGAGCCCCAGTCGCAGGACACGCATAGCGTCAGGCAAGAAGACCTTCAGCCGACCCTCGGCGAGGCGAGGTGGCGACCAGTAAACCTTCGGCATTTTGGACCGCCCGTCCTTCCAGTATCTTTTCGCTTAGTGTATGCTTTTGATCGTAGACCTTGAGCACTCGAGCTCAAACTTGTCCGTTTTGACGATAGCTATTGTCCGAGCGAGTCCGAGTCCGAGGAGGAGAACGCCTTTGTCTTGCCCCCGCGCCACGATCGTCGTCCGCACACTCTTCTTCGAAGTCCCGAGCCGATCCACGGTGGCGAAGTTCTACCAGGCTTGACGACTCGTCAGGAGAACGAAGGACTTCGACACGGCGAGGCCCATGACTCGGCCGCCGACGACCTTCCCGAGGTCACAGCGAGGGAGGGCACTCAGGGCTTTGTGGCAGCACCCGAGGCAGCCTCCCAAGCTCCGCCGGCCACGACCGCTCCGGGCGTCGAGGCCGCGACGCCACCGGCCGCTGAAGGTGATCGGGTCGTAGAGGCTTCGAAGACCTCCCAGTGCGACAAGCGTCGTCGCCGAGGTTGTGGCATCCGGACCACGGAGGTCGCGAATCTGCATGGCGGATTCTCGCGCCGCTCCCTTGAGGTCGGAGGCGAGCTCCGCTCGGTACCGTAGGTCGGGACTAACATGGCGGCCGCATTCTCTCCGTCGATGGGCTAAACCCACCGGGAGACAAGATTGATGACGGGACCCCGGCGAGGTTCAAACCCCGCCCAAGTCGCCACGGTGGCGGGACCGACCTCGGTTCTAGCGACGCTGATCGACGAGGAGAAATCCTCATGGCAGTGTCGATGACCGCGAGGAATTCACCCGCTTAGAGGGCCATCTCCACTGGTACGCGTCTTCCCAAGATACTTCATACTTGGTAGCAGAGCTTCTTGTCCCTCCTCACTTTGGGCCGCCTCTTTTGCCGTGCAGGTGATCGACCATGCCTCTCGAGGGCTACAAGGCCTCCAAGAGCACGCCGACGCGCTGAGAGGCCTCCTGAACGCAGTAGAGGCGCGGGAAGTTGAGCGCTCCAGGCTCATCAGGACCATCGAGGTTGAGCAGGGGGAGCTCGAGCAGAAGGCCCAGGAGCTCGCCGACCTGCGCCAGACGATGAGGGCTCAGAAGGTGGCCCACGCGGCCGAGCTCGAGCAAGCCAGACCTCCGAGCGAAGTTCGGCTTCTGGCGTGGAGCAAGAGCGCCGCGGTCGACCAAGGCACTCGAGGCCGCGGGCCAAGGTCGCGGCGCTGGAGAAGGCTTCCGCGGAGGCGTCGTCTCCCGAGCTTGAGGCCAAGATCCTCAGGCTTGAGGAGGAACTTGGGCGTGCCAACAAGGCGCTCGAGGATGAGCGAGCCAAGGTCGAGGTCTTGAAGAAGGCCTCTGCGGAGCAAGCATCCTCTACGCCGAGGGCGTCCCCCGAGCTCGAGGCCAAAGTCCTCGAGCTTGAAGGAAGTTGGGCGCGCCACTAAGGTGCTCGAGGCCGAACGGCCAAGGTCAAAGCGGAGAAGGCCTGCGGAGAAGGCGCCACCAAGGCCGAGACCAAGGCCCCGGCTTGAGGAGAAACTCGAGCGTCGTAAGCAGCAAAGAGCGCCTGCCCAACTTGAAGGCAGAGGCGCCGAGTCGCGGGCGCTTCCCACAAACCCTCCAACTCGAGCGAGTGGCGACCACGAGCGAGAGTAGCCCAGCTCGGCAGAAAATCTTGCCCATGAGATGGCCGACTGTAAAAAATATTTACAAGCAAGAAGTGTCTTGATGGAAGCAGTTTGTTTTTGATGAACAAAGAAATCTCGTTCCTGTTTTAAAACCATAGTTCGGGGTCACTTGGAGTCTCTCTTGTTTCGCGTGCTAGCCGCCCCCGTGCTCTTCTGGTCGTGCGCCGATGGGATAGTCTAACCCAGCCCCCGTTGGGCCCGAGGTCGAGCGACGCGTGCCTTGGGCACAAGATGTAGACATGTACTAGCGGTCACAACCTGCAGAGTTAAGGACAAATCCGCACAAGTAGAGTGACACAAAGTGAACTCGTTAGGTAGATGAGCACGCCCAGATTTAGCATTTTGAATGACCATTACGGCCATACGCACTGCTCGTCAGTCAAAGTGGCGAGGCTCTCGGCTCGGGCCCGGGCACAGGGGAGAGCTAGATTGCGAAGAGGTTCGGCTTATGTGTTAGCTCGTCCGCTGGGGGTGAACGTCAAACTCGCGACACTTAGACCAAGAGCGAACGCGCGGCGCATGAAAGGTTGTGCTCGGAGAGAAAGAATGCTCGGAAAAGAACAATAATGACACAGGTGGGAGCAAGCATAAAGAGCTAGAAAGGAACAATAGCTTTATTCAAATATAAGGCGTAGAGTTTACACATAAAACTTCCAAAGTCGATCTATGTTCCACGAGCTAGAGAGCTCTACGCCATCGAACATCGCCAGTTTCTAGAAGCCCGCGCAATCTGTTGAAACGACTCTATAGGGGCCCTCCCACCGTGGGGATAACTTGTTGGTGTTGGACGAGCCCTGAATCCGCCTCAGGGCTAAGTCCCCAACAAGGAGCTTCCTAGGTCGTCTTGAGATCGAGACGCATGTCTGCGAAGAGCTTGCGGTAGTCGTTGATCGTGGCAAAGGCTTGTGACATCTTACTTCTTCCGCGAGGGTGAGGTCGAGAGACCGTTAGTGCTCGAAGTCGACTTGGTCCACTGTCGACTCTGGCAGAGCCAGTAGAACCTCGGGGAGGCGAGGCGGCTTGATCAACACGAAGCCGGAAGGGTGTGGACCACAATGGCTCGACTTGTCGTGGTACGAATAGACCATAGGGCGGTGGGAAGTTCGTCCACCGGTGCCTTGCCAGAAGCGATCGAGCTCATCTGCAACTCGCTTCTTGGCGCCTCGACGATTTGCAGTGGGCGTGTTCTCACGCTCCGTTGCTTCGGGGTGAGCCACCGGGCGAAGCAAATTTTGATGCCGAAGTTCTCGCAAAACTCTGGAACAACTCACCGTAAACCGGGTACCGTTGTCGGATAAGTTTGCATGGAACCCCATACCAGTGACCACGAACAAAGCGGAAAAAAAGCGAGCACCGCCCGGCGATTATGGTGAACCGGTTCAACCGATCCACTTGGTGAAGGTGTCGACAAGAAACGTAAACCTCTTCCCCGGTTGCACGAGGAAAGGGCGAGGATGTCTAGCCCCCATGTCGAGAAGGGCGGCGAAAGGATGGTCTGGAGCGCGTGGCGGCCGATCGACTTCCGGGCGTGGAATTGGCATGCTTTCGGCGGTGTGGGCGATATCACGAGCATCTGGCGCCAAGGGCCAATAGTACCCCATGCGAAGGCCTTCCCACCATTGTCTGTCTGAAGAGTGCGCCCACGAGGCTGAGTGAATGTCATGTAGTAGGTACTTACCTCCTCCGTGGAGATGCACCGTCGGATCCTAAACATTGCGTTTGTAGAGCTCTCCCTCGACAAGCGTGTATAAACTCGCCCGGCGCTGATCCGGCTCCTCTCGGCGGTCGGGTGGCAGGTCGCCCCGTGAGAGGAAATTGTGAATGGCCTCGGCCAAGGAGGGAATACCCTCGACCATAGCGACCATGGCCTCTTGATTGGAAATCGACGGGGCCGATAGTGTTTCCAAGATGACGTCGGGTGGGATACCGTCGTCGGAGGAGCCGAGCTTGGAGAGGAAATCCGCCCGAGTTATCCTTTGAGGATATGCTTGACTCAAGTTCTGGAACCACTTCTCCATCTTGCGCACCTCGGCGAGGTACTTTGCCATCGAGTCTCCCGAGCACTGGTAGTCCTTGTTGAACTGGTTGATGACGAGCTGGGAGTCGCCCTTCACGACCAGACGGCGCACGCCCAAAGCCTTGCAAGCTCGTAAGCCGGCCAGGAGGGCTTCATACTCCGCCACATTGTTGGTCGCTGGGAAGCCAAAACGAATTACGTACCTCAATTTGTCGCCGCGCGGGGTGAGGATAAGGATCCCAGCCCCCGAGCGCTTGAAGGACCTCGAGCCGTCGAAGAACATGGCCCAGTATGCCTCTTCGACTGAATGTCGGGAGCGAGTCGCGACGCTCGCTCGACCACGGTCGGCGAAAGCACTGCGACTTTATGGCCGTGCGAGCCACGACCCGGACGTCGAACGCCGCCAGCTCCATGGCCCATTTGGCTACTCGCCCGCCACCTTCTGGGTTCCTCAGGATGTCCCCGAGCGGGAAGTTGCTCGGGACGATCACGGAGTGCGCCTGGAAATAGTGCCGGAGCTTGCGCGAAGCCATGAGGAGAGCATATAATGACCATGCACTGGGTAGCGCTCCTTCTGCCGTGCAAGACCTCGTGACATAATAAATGGGTGTCTTCTGAGACCCCTTCATATGGACAAAGACTAACAACATGGGGGTGGCCGCGAGATAGAGCAGCAACTTCTCACCAGGTTGTGGCGTTGTAAGGAGGGGTGGGGACGACAGATACGCCTTCAGGTCGTCGAAGGACCGCTGTGCCTCTGGAGTCCACTCAAAGCCCCTGTGCTTGCGCAGGGTCCGAAAGAATGGGAGCCCACGCTCGCCAAGCCTCGAAATGAACCTGCTGAGGGCGGCCATGCGGCCGGTGAGGCTTTGCACTGCTGATAGAGGTCGGGCGCCATCTTCTCGATCGCCTCGATCTTCTCCGGGTTTGGACCAACCCCCGAGCCCCCGATCATGCAGCCGAGCACCTTACCGGACGCCGCGCCAAACACGCACTTCTCAGGGTTGAGTTTGATATTGTGCCTGTTCGGGTTGGCGAATGTCTCCTCGAGGTCGTGAGCGTGGTCGCCTCTACGAGGCTCTTGGCGATGATGTCGATCCCACGTAGACCTCAAGGTTCCTTTGATCCGGGGCTCGAAAGTCTTGGTCATCGACGCTTTGAAATGTGGCCCCGCATTGCGCAGATCGAATGACATGGTCATATAGCAATAGGTGCCAAACGGCGTGATGAAGGAAGTCTTGCTCTCTGTCGACCGCCATTTTGATCGGTGGTATCCCGAGTAAGCATCCAAGAAACTCAGCATCTTGGCATTCGCGGTGGAGTCGACGATCTGGTCGATGCGCGGAAGCGGGAAGTTGTCCTTCGGGCAAGCCGAGTTTAACCCCGTATGATCGACGCACATCCTCCACTTTCCTCCCTTCTTCTGCACGATGACCGGGTTGGCGAGCCACTCGGAGTAGTTAATCTCACGGATGAATCCGGCCTTCAGGAGTTTGTCAAGGTTCTCCTTGATGACCGCGACCTTCTCCGGGGAGAAGCGACGCAGCTTCTGGCGCACAGGTCGGGAGCCGGATCCCACCTGCAGCTTGTGCTCAATCACCTCCCTCGGGACGCCGGGCATGTCCGCGGGCTCCCAAGCGAATATACCCTTGTTGGCGCGAAGGAAGGTGACGAGCTCGAGTTCCTATTTGGAACTCAGCTCGGCGGAGACGTGGACGCACCTGGTCGGGTCGCTCTCGTCGAGCGGCACGGCCTTTGTAGCTCCGCTAGGCTGAATCGCCGCCTTCTGGCGGGCGTTCTTTGTCGTCGCCTCCGAGCCGCGCTGGGGCAACATGCCCGCAAGAGCCAGGGCCTTGATCTCACACCCATGTGCCGCCTGCAGATCACCTCGCACGGTGATGATGCTGTTGGGGCCAGGCAGCTTCATGCATCGGTGGCCATAATGGTTTGCGGCCATGAACTTGACCAAGCGGGCCGCCCGAGGATGGCGTTATCTGGAGGTCACCCTCAACCACCTCGAAGGTGACCGGCTCGGTCTGAGAAGTTGTCCGAGTCGCCGAAGGTGACGGGCAAGACCACCTGCCTCAGGGGAATGGTCGAGCTCCCGGGCACGATCCCGAAGAAAGGAATGGCGATGCTCTTGACCTTCGACCGGGGAATCTGCATCCGGTCAAGTGCCCCGGCCTGCAGCAAATTAAGAGAGCTGCCGCCGTCAACCATGACGCGACCGAGCCGCAGATATGCCGATGGTCGGGCCACGACTCAGCGGTTTTCGTGTCTCGGGCTATACCGGAGAGCGTCCTCGGAGAGAAGGTGATGGTGGCTGACCCACTTACTGGGGCTACTCGATGGACTTCCCGGCCGCCACAGTAGATGGTCCGTGGCGGCCTTGACTTCGCGCGCCGATCGTAGGGTGACGAGCCACCGAAGATGACATCGATCCGCGCTTCGCCTTGCCGAACTCCAAATCGTGGTCGTCGTGCTCGCGCCCGATTTACCCCGTCGCCGGTCGTCATCCTTCGGAGCACAGGCATCTCACCCGCCCATCGTGAAAGCATCCAATTTATTTTGCCAAGCCTCGCAGTCGCAGGTCGTGGCGCCACCACCCCGTGGAATAGGCGTAACTTGGCGTGCTGCACCCGTCGTCCTCGGCCCCCTGGCCGAGGCGTCGGTCCGCCGACCAGTCGTTAGCCCTCTCGCTGGGTTGGTTCTTCGCTGGTGAGGTCGAGGCCGACCTTGGCGAGGCTTATAGTCCTCCCGAGGTTGACCTCGGACCTCGAGGACCTCAAGCACAGCCATCCGCCAAACGATCACCATGGTGAGGCCTCCGCCGCCCTGCGATCAAGGCTCCTTCTTGGAGGAGGTGCCATGGTCGGCGCCCTGCGGTAGGACGAACCGGCTTGTTTGGTTTAGACCAAGCTTACCTTGGTCGTAGTCGCGTTCAATGACGGCGTCGTCGCGTCCGTCACACTATCCGCCATGCGGAAAAGCTTGTTGACATCGAGCCTCGATGTGATCTCCGGAGTCCTCGGTGAGGCGTCGATCCACGGACCCGAACTTGAAGGTCTTGATCGCGGCCTCGTCGAGATGCTCGGGATCGTTCCTCGTCAGATGAATCGTCGTACAAAATCGCCGTAGCGCTCGTTCGTTCTTACTGGATGACACGGTCCAGTCCTTCTCCCTGCCGCCAGTAATAACTCTAAAAGTTGGAGCGAAAGGCGCTCTGATTTGGCGCCACGACACGAAGGAGCCAAGCCGGTTAAAAGCAGTCCTCGCGTCCCGTCTGCTAGCACGGTCGGAGGTAGTTGCCATCACGAGCTCGTCCCCCGGTAGCCAAGATAGCGGTCGAGTAGATGGACAAGAACTCGTCAGGTTCTTGGTCTGTCAGCCTTCGATCGTAGCTTGAACTGAGCCGCCACCGCGACACGCATTTAAGGCCGTCGAGTACGCCATCGACCATAGGTCGGAATCGGTGCACGCCGTCGTGGTCGCCGCCGACAAGATCTTTCTTCGCCGGATTCGAAGTCGAGGCTTGTTCGGCTTCGACTGCGGTGGGAACGCCTATGGTGCCGGCACGGAATCACCGTTGGTAACGCAGTAATCTCGACCCTGGCGCTGGGCGAATGTCCCGGAAAGGTCCGCAGACTTCTTTGCCAGATTGACTCGGTGTGGTGCAGCTCGGGCTGTCCCCTGCCGGTGCGGTGCCGTGAGGCGCGGTGCGTCTGCGTCAAAGCCTCATCCCGGCCCGTTGCTCGGGCCGCTCTTGTGCGAGGCGTCCGCATGGGTGACGGCGTGGCGTGTTATCAATACTTCTCTGGGAGCGGGACCCCAAGTCGCTGCCGGTCTTTGCGGTCTGACCTCGGTCGCGGCCGTCGAGTTCTTCGGCGAGGCTCGGCGAAGAGCTCGACCTCGCCCTATCGGGGTCACCACGACCCGAGCGATAGTGCGAGGCGCTCCCGGCAGGGAGCTGGGCGGCCCAAGACGCGTCTTGGCCTTCTCCGGGCCTCCACGGAGAGCGATTATGGTTTGGTTGATGGCAACCGCACCATCCGGCGGCGTCTTGAGAGTGCGGATCACGGTCATCCGCTTCTCCTCGGCACCTTGAGCGCCCGCCGAGCGTCTTTGCTCCGAGCGGTGGGCGGCGAAAATAGGGACATGGAGTCGGAGTCCGTGCCCGAGGAAAATCCGTCGATGAGGTGCGCCATGCTCCTGGGATCCTGGTGTCGTTCCTGCGAAAGAGCAAAACAATCGGCCCCACGGTGGCGCCCGGTGCCGACGATCAGGATCGCCAACCGCAAAAAGTGAGGTGGGGGTCGATCGTTATGGGACCACGGCTGCGTTTCGCTCGAGCGAAGAAGAAAGCGATCGCGGTGTTGGTCGAACAAGACGACAACGAGCTCGAGACAAAGTTTTATCTTGGGTTCGAGCCCTGTTGAGGGTAATAGCTCTACTCGATCGCTTTGCGGTGGTGATTCTTATTATATTGGAATACGAGAAGTGTTTACAACTCAAGGCAAGAGTGGAGACTCTAACTCGAAATGTAGTGTGAGCTGTGTGTCAAGGCGTTAGTCCTGGAGCTCGCGTCCTTGGTCTTTATACCTCCTCTCGCATGCAACGGCGGGAGAGATTCTCGAAGTGCCTCCACGCACGTTGAAGGTCAGTAACGGCTCGGACTTGCTGCAAGACTCCTACTTCATCCCTACGACTCGCACTTTGGTAATCGGGGTCAAATGCTAGATCCGAATCCAAGGGCGGACCATGGCTTGAACGTGATCTCGCCCGAGCTCGAGGTCGTCGCGGGCTCGAGCTCAAGGTCGTCGCGCTTGAGGGCAGCAGCCGCTTAGCCGAGCAAGAGCGTGCTCGGGGCGAGCGAGGACGTGTTGATCGCGCTGGCCGCCAAAGGGTTGTCCAAATTTCGACAATCGTATAAGACAACGATGAATAGATCAAAGACATGTATTGATCGATGATTATGTTTCATAGATCATAGGATATGGAGATATCATCAATACATTGTGAACTCATGATGAAGAACATGGGTTAGATAGACCATGATGGGAAGCTCACGAGAATGTTACATTCTTATGTGTCATCGGTGTATCTCATACATAGTGGATGTATGATCCTTAAACCTAAGATTGTCACATTCCCTACATGTGTAATAGTTTACCTTGGGGCCTGCGCTATTTCCTAACCGGATAGTTATAAAGGTAGCTTTCATGTTTGCTATGAAACATGCGAGGGAAGTGAGCAAATAAGATGGAATTTGCCACTCCTGTATAGCGAGATATATGTCTATGCTACTCGTGTGATATGATCAAGGAAGTACATGGCCATGCCGTGATTGAGAAGTCAATCACAACTTATTAATATATCACGGATATGAGAGATGGATTGAACTGTCAAAGGATGACATACTTCTCGCCTTGAGTTCGATCTTCATATAGTTTGGCAAAAGGATTATTACATGAGTACTTTTGAAAGGTTCTATCTGATTTGATCATATGCATTTGGGAGTTGGCATGCTCTGCGAGGAACCGCTACTGACTATTGGATTGGAAAAGGGTTTTTCAATCTATGTCCAAATGTACATGAACCTACACGTCACACACTTAATCAATCGGGGCGCATTAATTCGGATTGGATCCGTAATTAATGGACCTCGTGGGCTTAACGCGCTGATGGGCCCTGGCTTAGGGTTTCATCGCGTGGCTATATAAGGAGAGGAGAAAGGTGGGCGTGCATGATGTTATTCACGTCCAGAACCCTAGCTTCCACCTCTCATTGCCCTTGCCGAGCGACACGGTGCTTGCACGCCGACGCACGACGTTCCATCCCGGGACGTGTGGACTGTTGTGGTGACGCTACTGCTACTGCGGCGTGGTAAGGACGAACCACAGCGAGGACGATCCGCAGCGAGGACGATCCGCGTGAGGACGATCCGCAGCAAGGACGATCCGCGTGAGGATGATCCGCAGCGAGGATGATCCGCGTGAGGACGATCCACTACACCAACGCGCGAAGGATTCCGCAACTGCGCGTCTAGTGGTAATCCAATCTGTGATCCCTTTCTTGCAAGTAGTTTTTTGGTTATGCGGTAGGAATTTTAATTTGTGCTAGCGTAGCATACCGCGTTCCCCAACAAAACTTCCCAGTCATTAAAAATCTATGAGCAGCTGATATATATGACATTCTTTCAACTACAATGACTTGATTAGAAGGGCAACATGAAAGGACAAATTAAGAGTGATGCTCTCTATCCAAATGGTCCATTGATATATTTAAGCAATTTAGAACGTCTTAACCGTCAAAAGCAAGTCATGAAAGGAAAACTTAAGAGTGATAATCCCTATCCAGATGGCCCATTGATATCTTTAAGCAGTTTAGGAAATTATAAACCGCAAAAAGCAAGTCTTAGACCACTCCTGGTATAGAGCAGACAAATAGAAAAATTGCATATCATCTACCATTGTACCAATGCATTTCCTCCCTTGACATATATAGCCAGTGCAAGTTGCATAGCTGAGAAAGAACATGCGCTTTTGACATAATAGTTACCTGATGACAATGTCATATACTTGGGAAATAGCATTATAAATAAAGGAGCTTACTTCAGAAGAAGTTTCACGCTTGTTTGCCAGGGAGTTTGGAATTGTTATTGCTTAAATGGGTTTTCATCACAGATCAATCTTTATCATTTTAAATGTTGGTCTAATCTATTATCTTTGTTGTGCACTGTAGTGGAGAGTTATTTGTGATCATCCCATCTCCCAGGATTTCCTTTTCCTTTTTACATTTGCTCTCAAGGTATGTTTTGTCTCTCATCTTCAACTGACTGCATAAACTGTACTTACAATAAGAGTTTTTTAGCCTTGTGAGATACCATTTAATAGATCAACTGAACTTTGTCAAACAGCAAAGCGATATTGTTTATTCATTATCTATGACTATATTACTTGGAATATCTAATAGATATGGATGCTAATGCAATAATCATTTTAAATGTTGCATGCCTTAAATGCATTATTGCATGAGAAACACAAAAATGTTATGCAAAGTACTAAATGTGGAAAATGCTCCTGTCACCATTAAAGAAAATATTTTTTTAAAGATTTTGTAATATCTGAATATCTATGTCAGCTCAATGGCACCAATTAATCAACACGAAAGAGAACGTACGCATATTTGATCACTTGCAAGCATCAGGTGTTAAGCCTTTATACAAAAAAAGAATGCTATGTAAGGTAAGTTGCACTAGACATTATTAAAAGTGCGATGTTGGCAAGGAAGGAAACAAAGAAATACGATAATGATGGTGGGTTAAGATTATTTTTTGTTACATGACAGATTATTTTTTTGTTTTAAGTGTTTGATCAAACTTGTAATGTTCTTGCGAAGCGAAAAGTACTTTACCTATATAGACTAATTTTTTTGCCAATCACAATCCCAAAGATAATCACATATTTCTTTGCTTCAGATCGTAAGGTTCAAAGATCAAGAGTCTCATCAGATCTTTCTTGAACCAGGGGTAGAGATGTTCCTAAGCTTTATCTGTAGGTTGTTAGAGATAATCTTGACATGCATTAGTTAAAAAGATAAAATTGAGTTCCAATTTTAGAAGGTTAAAACTTTACAAGTTTGTTTGAGTTTGTTAAGATTAGGAGTTTGGATTGTTATCTAAGTTAGCATGTAATCTCTAGTATAAATATAGGAGTAGACTTGAGTTTTATAAGTAAACAAAGCGAGAAGTGATAAAAGAGAAAATTATCTCAAAGTTTTTTTACGTTCTGTTCCAACACATGTCTCTCTCTCCATCCCTTACTCCCTCTTTCCATTCTACATCTTTTCCTTTTTGGTCAAATTTCTTATTCTTTGGCCTTGTTATTATCGTACTTCCTACTATTTTGTCCTCCATTTTGTGTAATAATGTCTTCTGCACTATTGTGTGCCCAAAACCTAGCACTTATTTATGCATCTTAAACAGAGCTTTCCCATTGGGTTTCCTGAGAGATTTGCAGTTATCACTTTTGAGAACACTACCAGGGCTAGAGAAACTGTGTGATGCTAAGGCCGGCTAATGCTATTGAATATGATTACTTGCTTGCTTATCATTGTTCAAGATCACTTATGACGAAGGGCTTATTCTTGTCAGGCCAAGTTAATGGAACAACAGGATATGAAGAAGCCGCAACTCAGGTTTATTCATTGTTTCTGATCTGTCCTTCATTGCAATGCATATGAGGTCACATTTCAAGTAGGTTAACTTTGAGGTTATATTGTTACCTTTATTCTGAACTATTGACAATAGTGTTTTTGTAGTCTCCATGAGTTGTAGTCTCAATTTCTTTAGATATAGTGATAGTTTGATGTATATAAAAAAGAACTTTAATATACTCAAGAAATGTTATGTGCATTCCATCTTTCTAATGATGTTATGAAGTGGAGCACATGAGTTTTACCAAATATCCAACTGAACATTCCTTTTTACTTATCAGTGTGATGTATTTCCTAATAGCACAATCTATTTAAAAAAACTGTGTGATTTGGTTCATTGGGATCATGCGAGCGGATTGACGCGAGTTGTTGTGCTCCGTGGTGGAGCTAAGGGCATGACGCAGTTCAATCCCAATGATGGTGGGACGTGGGTTGTCATGAGGAGATGAAGGCACTGTGTAGCTGAGCATAGTGGTATAAGTACGACATGTGCCGAGGTGAAGCTCAGGAGGTCATCGACACTGCAGTGAAGCCAGGGACGTGGCGCAGTTCAAACCTAGTCTAAATATGTTGGAGTCATATGATTTTTTAATTCGTAGCAACGCACGAGCATTGAACTAGTCACAGGCAATAAAAATAACTAGCCAGGTCATGCACTACGCTGCGTCATGCGAAATTTCAGTGTGTGACGTTGTGACATGCGAAATTTGAGAAATTCGGTTGTGTGATGCTGCGTCGTGTGAAATTTTGTTGCTAGGATCCATCGGCAAATCTGTGAACTGCTATAAACCTTCGGCGAATCTATTTTTTTAAGGGAAAACGTCATTTAGTTTTTTTTTTTGCGTAATTTCAGTTTTCATGTTTTTTTAAAAAAAATGGTCGCTAGGACCCGTCAGCAAATATGCAAACGGCTATAAACCTTCGGCGAATCTGTGTTTTTTTGGAGAAAATCATGGATGTATTTTTATTGTTTTTCGGGTCCATTACGCTAAAAACCATTGAGAGGAGCTGAACGTAAACTGCAGAGGGACCTAAACGTATTTTTGTTTTTGGGGTCCATTCTGCTAAAAAACATCGGGAGGAACTGAACATGAATGCAGATGGACCTAAATGTAATTTTAATTTTTGAGGTCCTTTCTGTTAAAAACCGACCAGAGAACCTAAACACAATTTCAAATTTTCCAAAGGGCCATATTGCAAAGAGGGTGACGTGGCCACGCTGGTTGGCTAGCAATCCTCTCCATTATAATGATAAGCATGCATTTATTTGCTTGAACGATATCAATACGATGAAATATAACGCAATAAAGAATTTATGAATAAGCCTATAAATAAATATATATATATATATATATATATATATATATATATATATATACATACATACATACATACATACATACATACATACATATGATTTCTACCGTTTACGGCTACGACTCTACCTCCTCCCATCAAAACTTTTAATACATTGTCTATTTACTCTAAATCCAAATCTATCTAATGTAATCTATAGCAGCTGCAAGGATTATAATGTGCTATGTCTACCTCCCTATTATTTTTATATGCTTCATTTGCATTTAATCCCGAAAATGCAAAGATCTTTTGCAAAACCCCTTTGCTTGTGCATCCACATTCCTATATAGCATCTAGTTATCTACACTCTATCGAAATATCTTTGTGCTATTATCATATACATCACATTGATGTGTTATTCGTATAGCGGAACTAATATATAATAGGCCGCATGAAGTAGTATCACCACCGATCACTGATCATAAATATGAAGGTATGATGGTGGTAACTGCGGCAACAACGGCAGTGGTGGCATTGGCTAGTAGGAAGAGACCAAAGGACAACAGGAATATCATGGTTTACTAGAACTTTAACTTGAGTTGATATTGAGAGTTTTCTAAGGCCATTCTCAGTGGAGGTTTCATGAGGGTTTCATTCTCATTAAATGATGTGACACATCAGCAATTTGGATGACATGGCATGATAATTATGAAGAGAGAGAGAGGGAATGAGTTTTATCAGGATGAAACTAGGTGTACACTGTTTCCAAGACTATGAAACCTGTTGAAACTAACACTGGGGGCTATAGAGTTTTATTTCATCCAACTTCGCCCAATCTTATGCCTTGCAATTAAATGCGATGGTTAGCATATGAAACCGTGAAATGAAACTGTTCATTGTGGCTCTTGTTTCATTCATCTACTCAAATCTCTTTAGATGACATGGCAATCTTGGAAACCGTGAAATGAAACTGTGCATTGTGGCCCTTGTTTCATTCATCTACTCAAATCTCTTTAGATGATATGGCAATCTTGGAAACCGTGAAATGAAACTCTCCACTAGAAATGACCTAAGAGCGGTTTCTTATTGAGAGCTTGCATCGTACAAATATTGTGCTTGAAATATTGTATGCATAAAACATTCTCAGTGCATAGTTTTTATAAGTTGTATCTAATATACCACATCATATACAACCTTCCCGATACATAGTATCTACTACCTCCCCACCCAATTAATTTCTTCACTCCTACCTCACCTCCTTTCTATCCTTTATACCGGTGCTTATCTCTCATTTTCTTAGTTTTCTCAACTGGATTGTATCTTGCATGAGAAACAATTCTACTCTTCCTCTCTTAACTCACCTTCCGTATCAGATTTTATCCTATCTGACATTCCATAAAAAACTATATACATCACTGCATTGGGAGTGCCCTAACAGGGTTGCATACAATATAATCTCCTAGGGATTCAAAACGCATAAATAAGAGAGCAAATTTGTTTGGATGGCTCATAGGTAAACATAGGAATTTTGGAGGGAAAACATTTCTTGGAGAGAGAGAGAGAGAGCAGGTAGAGAGAAAAAAAAAAGAGAAGAAACTGCATTGTACTATATGAGAATCCTATAATCCAAAGGTTCTGTCATCCGGCAAAAAAACATCGAGCCCATCCCAAATTAAAAAAAAAATCTCTAAAGCTGGATGAACCCATCCAATATGAAGATGGACCATCCAACCCAACCAAAAGCAAGGATGGAGCTCAATCCCTATATGATCTCTTCGAATTATTTTTTAAAATAATATTTAAAAATAAAAATTTACATAAAAAATATGTCGAAATTAAAAATTACAAATATACTTTTTACGACAAACTCTCTGTAGCCATTTGGAATGGCGACAGAGAGCCACATCTCCACTGTTACAACCGCAGGAGAAAGGAAGTGAGGTTTGGCGACAGGTCTCTGTCGCCATTTGGAATGGTGATAGGTCTCTGTTGCTATTTCAAATGGCAACAGGATGTATGTTTGCAATTTTTAATTTTGGTATATTATTTCTGAAATTTTTTATTTTTCAAATATTACTTAAAAAATTTCCCAATCTCTTCCCTTCCCAGCAACCAAACATTACCGAAACTGTCTCAAACAAAATTGTTTTATCCTTCTATTTTGTGCTGTGCTTGGTTATGATGATGCATTTGCCCACTTTTCACAGCGTGCACCGTTGTGGTAAATCTGTATTGCTGAAAGGATATTGTTTGGTTTCATTCGGTGTATCAATTCCACTAGGTTTTAAATAAGTTTTTTTATTAGATTTGCTACAGATATGGCGATCATGCAAGCGCCGCCTCATACAAAAGGCTTGTTTCATAGCAGATGGGTAGGGGTGGGCAATCGGTTAATTCAGTTTTTTCGGTTTTTACATATTTCGGTTTTTGGGTTTTGCTAACCGAACCGAAACCAAACTCACTAAAAAACCGAACCGAATTAACCGAACCAAATCGGTTCGTTAATTCGGTTTTCGTTTAATCGAATTTGTGAAAGGTTTTTGTTCGAAAGTGCTTGATCCGAGGGTTCAGGTTGTATGTCAATTCATCGAATTACGGCAACCTCAATCCATACAATCCATGTTATATCTATGACATACAAGTTGCATTACACATACTGCTAGCGCATACCTCCTTTCAACCCATACAAATTCACCAGTGAAATCTAGTAACTAGTAAGTGGTAGTTCAACCGTGATGTTCCAGGTCAAAAGAGCCAGCAATCTGTGCAAGGAGCTGAAACTTAATCTATGTAATCTAGCAGCTACAATAAGGTCACATTGCTAGCATTTGTGCATCAGCTTGAGTCCGTTGGCCACTTTACGACACAAGAAACTACTACTCGCTTGCTTCCTTAGTTTGTTTACTTGGACTCATTTCATCTTGTTGAAGGAGCATTGAAGATCTTTCCTGAGCACAGTTGTAGGGTAGCTATGTATGATCAATCCAACAACCATTGGTTAACTTTGGTGGGATAATGCGGGAAGAAAAAACTTTTATTTACCACCCAAATCAATCGAGAGCAAGGAAAACCCCCAACCTTTGCTTCTCTACTTTCCCCTTCACCATCTTCCTCGTCGCCTCCACCATCTTCCTCGCTCGCGCCATGCGCTGCGTCTTTGGCGTCCCGTGGACACCGGCCTCCTGTCCGGCCGACTTGACTCCGCCCGACCTCTCGGTGGCCTCTGTGAGCGCGTCAACTCCCCCACCAATGGCAAGGAACTCTCATTTATTGACGAGAATGACAATGGGATGACTACAGCTCGGCTCATTGCTGGGATTGGCTGGATTGCTCGATTGGGAGGGGATTGGAGGTACCGAGGTGGGGATTTGGAAGGAGTCGAGGACGATGGGAGATGGGGAACCGATTGGGAGGAGTCAAGACGCGAATGGTTTGCGTTGCGCTGGTCGTTGGGGCTCTCGCCTCTCGCTTTGGGCATGTAACGGATGGACCGACGGTTGTTCGGTTTTTCGGTTTTAGAAGTTAAAATCGAACCAAGTCCGAAACCGAATGACATAAAATAAAATCGAATGAAACCTAAAAACCAAAAAATTGGTTTATTCGGTTGGTTCGATTTTTCCGATTCGATTATTTTTGCCCACCCCTACAGATGGGGAAAAGATGGTAGTAGCAAAGGAGAAGGGATTGTTTATTGGTACAACAAGAAGAGAGGGAGAAAGGCTGGGTTGGGTTTGAAATACATCCAACTGAGCACTTAGGCCACTTATTTTGCTAGCTCAGATCATTTTTCAAGTTCTTCAATTGGAAGCAATTTTATGGATGGCTTGGGCAGCTTCAGTATTGTGAAATCATGTGCTGAAAAATTGACTGAATAATGAAATTGGCATTGCAAAGTGGTTGTGATTATGGCATGTGTGGTGCTTGTGCATATGTTGGTGATAGCATGATGATGGTTTTGCTTGATGCAACGCGCTCGTGTGAGTGGTTGTATGGATTGACTTTGAGCCAAGTCGTGGACTTGTGCTCGAATTTGTTTGATATACTGGTAATAGCATAATGATGGTTTTGCTTGATGTAACGCGCTCGTGTGAGTGGTTGCATGGATTGACTTTGAGTCAAGTCGTGAATTTGTGCTCGGAATTGTTTCTTGTTTATTCATGTGCAGGTGTTGCTCGAGGGCGAACGTGGTCGATGACGGGACCGGAACTAGGTTTATGGAGGAACTGAGGTTCGGGACTAGATTCAGAGAGGAATCAAGGCCTTGGTGGTCGAGGATGTCATGCGGGACGTTCGGGCTAGAGAACATGCACATGAAGGTAGGGGAAAAACCGGGTCGGATACGGGCGGATATTGCTCGCCCCGTATCCTAACCCATATTTGTTTTCGGATTCGAGTCGGATACGGATGTCCTGATCTGGATACTGAATTCGATTATTCGGGATTCGGATACGGAGCTGATACTTGACGGATTCGGTCGATCGAATATCATAATTGAATAGTAGTATAGTACATAATTGTGTACGTAAAAGAACGAATGAAGCATTAACCTTATAACATTAGCTTCAAGTCATAATTATTTCAATGTAGGATAGTAGTATAGTTAGAGGTGCAATTTAGTGACTCAACTAATTCCAGTAATTTGAATAGAAAAAAGTTTATCAAATAAGTTGAACAAATCAATTTAGGTAAAAGCATTATGTCATCACTCTATTTGTTTGTTGAAGTTCACGCTTAATAACAAAGTAGTGTTTTTTAGTGCTAGTATCAAACAACTATTCTATCTATCCAATAATGAACCAAATTAATGGAAGAATAATCGATTTTATCTCGGATATCTGCCTGATATTTACCTGGATATCGGGTTGGATATTGCTCTTCCCATATCCTAACCCATATTACATGAGATTTTTCGGATACGGATCGGATATTGCTCTTCCCATATCCTAACCCATATTACATCGGATTTTCCAAATACGGATACGGATAACATCGGTACGGATTTTAAACGGATTCGGGATCGGATCGGACGGATATTTCCTGTCTTGTTTTCACCCCTACATGAAGGCTGGTTAGTCACGTAATTACAACATGTGGGCTGTATATACGTGCAAGAGTTGTTTTTGGCCAGGTTGAGATGTATACGAACTCTTTCCATGTGGGAAGTGGAGTTGTATTCAATCTCTTTATGTTTGCTCTGTATAAATAGGGGGAGGTGTCTCCTGTTTATGTAGAGAGCAAGGTTTTAGGGTTTGTACTCTTTTGTTTGGGTACTGTAACCAGATCAAAAATAAAAATCTTTCTTGCATCTCCAGTGGCTGGTGATTTTTCTTTTTACTCTTGGCTCTAGCATAGTTGATCGATCGCTAGAAGTTTTGTTCGTCGCAGCAGTCACGAAGTTCATCACGGAGTTCAGGTTCTTGCAAAGGTAATATCTCAAGATCTGTAGGTCCGATCGAGTTGATTCTTTTTGGGTTAGCTTAGAAATTAAGTCTAGTTTCTACAGTAAAAATTTCATATCAATCTAATGGTGGGATGTTTGGTTAATCGTGTTTGAGTATTGGTCTATCGCTGTTAGATAGTTATTTATTTTAGTCATCTTGCAAAGAATATAACTTTAGATCTGCAGATTCGATTGACCTAATTCTTCTTTTGTTATCTTTGAAATTGAATCTAGTTTATATAGTTAAAATTTCACATCAATCCAACTGTTGGATCTCTAGAAATTTCTATTTTTGTAAACTAGTCGCCAGTCGCCTGCTCAGTGTCGCCTAATCGCCAGCGTGGTCGCCCAAACCGTCGCCCAAGTGCTCAAACCGGTCGCCTGTGCTCTCTTGTCGCCCAAACTACTATATCGATCTCCTAATCACAGAAATCGCCTCTCAACTGTGTGAACTGATCTCCAAGCAATTTGAGTTTAAATTAGGGTGTTTCAAAAATCATCAAAATTTTGATTTTAGCTTTAAGAATCATTCACCCCTCTCGATTGCTACATTAGTATATTTCAATCCTACAAGTATCTAAAGATGTGAATCATCCATCACTAGCTTGATGAGGGAATTGTATCTTGAATAGAGAAAGCAAACTTCAACAAGTTATTTTTAATAAGATTTTTTTGAGCCGAAAACAGTAGGAGAGACTCTACCGATCGAGTAAATAAATTAAATAATGAAAAATTAACAAAGAAGAAGAAGAATCAATAAGGGAGAGCAGAGAAAGAAGAAGAGGACAAGAACAGCAAGAGGAGCCGCAAGGCGAGCCAAAGAACAAGGTAGAAGAAGACACAGGTGTGTCATCAGAGTAATATTGGCTAGGCAATGGGTAGGCTACTTTAACAAAAAATCAAAAATTTTCTACCGCGTAACTAAAAGACCACTGCAAGTTATAGATCATAGAATTACCACTAGACGCGCAGACCTGTAGCGGAAGTAGAGTCGATGTAACGCGGTGATGCAAATGTAGTCGTACTAGCCTTGCGCCTCCTTTAACAGTTTCTTGTGAGCGTCGCTGGTTATGGGTCGTCCTAGTGTTGAAGCTTTGCAGCAACTCCTCCAAGATATCCACACGTACGGGGCGGGGACACCACGCATAGGAGCGCTAGCGCCGGTTGCGCGGTTCTGGGCGGAGGAGGGGTGGCGGCTAGGGTTTCAGAAATTCTGAATTCTTATTGTTTCTTTTCGTATATCTATATCTTATCAAAGCCACCATATCCTCCTTTTATATAGACGTCCTATGACGGATTTTGTGAGATCATGTGATGAAAAATTGGTTGAATGGTGAAATTGGCATTGTAAAGTGATTTTGGTTATGGCATGTGTGGTGCCTGTGCATGTGCTATGTTGAGATGATTATCATGCTGGTGATAGCATGATGAAGTTTGTTTGATGCAATGCACTCATGTGAGTGGTTGCATAGACTGTTTTTGAGGCAAATCGTGGACTTGTGCTCAAATGTTCATTTGATTATGCTGGGGATAGCATAATGGTTTTGCTTAATGCAATGCACTCGTGTGAGTTGCATGGATTAATCTTGAGTCAAGTCGTGGACTTGTGCTCGGACGCATTATTTGTTACTTCATGTGCGTGTGTTGCTCGAGGCTTAACGTGGTCGATGTGAGGACCTAACTAGGTTCATGGAGGAACCGAGGTTTGGGACTAGGTTCAGGAGGAATCGAGGTCTTGGTGGTCGAGGATGTCATGCGGGGTGTTCGGGCTAGAGAACATGCACATGGAGGCTGGTTAGTCACGTAATTACAGCAGGTGGGTTGTACATACGTGCAAGAGTTGTTTTTGGCCACGTTGGGCCAAGTTGAGATGTATACAGACTCTTTCCATGTTGGAAGTGGAGTTGTATCCTATCTCGTTAGGATTGCTCAGATAAATAGGGAGGTGTCCCCTGCTTATTCCTGAGCAAGATTTAAGGGTTGTACTCTTTTGTTTGAGTATCGTAACGGATCAAAATAAAGATCCTTTTGCATCTTCGTGGCTGGTGATTTTGTCTTGTTCTTGGCTCAGACATAGTTGATCGATCGCTTGAAGTTTTGTTCATCACAAAGATCCACGAAGTTCATCACGAGTTCGGTTCTTTGCAAAGGTATCATCTTACGAAGGTAATATCTTTTGATCCGTAGATCCGATCGGATTGATTCTTATTGAGTTTGATTCATAATTGAATCTAGTTTTTACAGTTAAAATTTCACATTGATCCAATGGTTAGATCTTCAGTAATTTGTGGTCGCCCAGATTGCTAGCCTGGTCGCCCAGCTGTTAGATCGCTAATTGTTTCAGTCATCTTGCGAAAGTCATAACTTTAGATCTGTAGATCTGATAGACCTGATTCCTCTTTTGTTCACTTCAAAATTAAGTCTAATTTCTACAGTTAAAATTTCACATCAATTCAACAGTTAGATCTTTGGGAATTACTGCTCGCCCAGATTGATGTCCTGGTCGCCCGACACCTTGCCTGGTCGCCCAGATTTAATCATCTTGCAAAGAACATAACTTTAGATCTGTAGATCCGATTGACCTGATTCTTATTGTGTTAACTTTATAATTGAATCTAGTATCTACAGTTAAAATTTCACATCAATCTAACGGCTGGATCTTTGAGAATTTTTATTTTAGTGAATATGTGTCGGTCTGCTCGCCCAGGTTGCTCACGTGGTCGCCCAACTTGCTCGCCCAAGTGCCAAACTGGTCGCCCAAGTGCTCTACTGGTCGTCCAAGTGCCCAAATTGGTCGCCCAAGTGATCTACTGGTGGCCCAGACTGATCTATTGGTTTCCCAACTGCATAAACTGATTTCAAGCAATTTGAGTTTCAACTGAGGTGTTTGAAAAGTTCGAAAATTTGATTTTAGCTTCCGCGCAATCATTCACCCCCCTCTGATTGCTACATTAGTATATTTCGATCCTACAGATTTCAACCCTGATCTGAGTTGTAATGAGCTTAGAGTTTCTAATGGGTTTCAACCCTTGAAACCCATTAGAAACTCTAAGCTCATTACAACTCAGATCCCTATCCAAATTGGTTACAGCCCCTTAAGTGTGCGATTCTATAGGTTCACGTGCACTCGGACATGGCTGGAGTACCCATATCGATCATCAGGTACTCCTACTCGACCATCGAGTACTCCTACATGAAATAATACAACGTTCTCGCAGTGTCTCATAGTGGGTCAATGCTCAACATCATGTTCTCTAAATTGTGTCCATATTATTGGTTTGATATCTCCATATCTATGACTTGTGAAATGTAGCCATCGACCAATACATATACTAGTTTACTCATATGTGTCCTCATATGATTGTCCACTAGAAACCTTTTTTAGAATTAACATCATAAAGATGAATATAGAGTTTCACAAACAAGTCACATACTTGTTGATCAATATCATGATGTTATTCAAAGAATAATATCATAGTTTATGAATATTTATTAAAATATAATTATTTCTATGATTATCTTTAGGGCATATTTCTAACAATAATAGCCTTTCGATCCTGTTAATGTTGAAAATTGAAACGATTTGCAAGATTGCACCAATCAAAGCACAGTGGATACAAAAAGAAAAAATGACCTTACCTTCATTTCCTGCCATCGAACTTCTTTTGGAACTCACAAGAAACTAACAACGTACCACTATTAACAAGTTATGGCTGCTCTAGGTACTGGGCTTACAACAAATAATGAGAAGTACCTAGGTTTACCAGTATACATAGGAAAGTTAAAGAGGCACATGTTTGAGTATATCAAGCGAAGGTTTGGGCTAGAATTCAAGGTTGGCAAGAGAAACTTCTCTCAAAGGCAGGGAAAGAAATTATGATCAAAGCAAAGGGCACAAGCTATCCCAACTTACGCCATGTCATGTTTTGATCTTACAAAGGGTGTGTGAAGAGATCTCATCAATGATTGGACGGTATTGGTGAGTCGGCAGGATAAAGTAAATAAAATTCATTGGGTGAGCCGAGAAAATTACAAGATCAAAGGCAAATGGTGGTCCGGCTAATGAGACACTGCATTGTTTCAACATGGCTATGCTAGCCGGACAAGCATGGCGTTTATTGGTATGTCGCATTATTTGTGTGCTCAAGTCCTTTGTGCCAAATATTATCCAACAGAAGCATAATTGAAGCAAGAAAAAGGGAGGAATCTCCTACACATGGCGAAGTGTAATGAAGGGGTACAATTACTAAAAATGGCTTGATTTGGAGGGTCGGCAATGGCAAATCAATTAATATTTGGGAGGATCGGACCCATGGATCCTCGTGGAAACACAAGGAGAGTCATTACTCCAAAAGGTGCATCTATCCTCCGAAAGTCTCGAATTGATTAATCCAATTACTAAGATTGGGATGAATAGTTAATATATGACACTTTTTGGACAGAGGATGCAAATATTATTATATCATCGCCGATCTCGGTAGGAAGCGAGACTTCTGGCATGGCACCTGCATCCCAAAGGAATTTTTTCACAAATCTGATATACTCTTGGCACAAGGATAAGGGACCACCAAAATAATTATGATGCATCCACCTCATGTACGAAGGTAACTATTTTGATTGGAGGAAAATCTGAAATTGGATGTTGCAAATAAAGTCAAAATTTTTGTCCAGGGTATGGCTCACAATGCTTTGCGGTGAAAGTAAATATTGCAAGACGGGAGTGGTTCTAGATACCTTATGCCCTCTGTGGTTTCTAGGTTTGATGAGGATGCGTGACATCTCTTTTTAAATGCAAAGAGGTTAGGCGTTCTTTCGGCGGTTGCTAAACATGGAGGACATAAGGACATTGCTAACTAAGAACCTTCACCCAAAGCAAGATCTTGCACAAAATCTGAGCCTTGACAAAGATAGCCAGGTGTAAAATCATCTTATTTTTGTGGTGTTGGTGGGCTGCACGAACAAGGTTAATTCAGGGACAGGATGAGGACGGCACAAGAAGTTATTAATGATGTTTTCTTCCATTTTCGTGCATGGAGAAATGCAACACATATGGAGAAGCAACTATCAACCCCAACTAGCAGGCCAAGATGGAGAGCCCCTCCTCGATGTCTACAAGATCAATTGTGACGGTTCTTTTATCCCCGCAACAAGAAAAAGTGGGTGGGGTTTTGTTATCGTGGATCACTCCGCATGGTGGTCACTGCAGTGCTGGCTCGAAAAATTTTTTGATGTCGCCCAACATGTTTGAAGCAATTGCTTGTATGAATGGCCTCAAGATTGTCACGACTTGGGCATGACGCGGTATATCTAGAAACCGATGCAACTATAATTGCGAAGGCTTTGTCGGATCCATGCATTGACAGTCTGCTTTTAGGCACGCCGGTAAGAGAGATTAAGACCTTCATGTCTTCTCAATTTTCTTTTCAGAGTGTTTCTCTTGTTCCCAGAGAATGTAATGTAGTAGTGATGCTCGCGCCATAGGCCTAAGTCTGTATGAATGGTCCTATGTTGTGGCAAGACCAAGTTCCAGACTCTGTAGCTTTATTGGTGTCAGGCGATATGCCTGTCACTCATGCCTAATGGAGCTACGGTTTTTCAAAAAAAAAAAAAAACAAGTAATGTACATAGAGAGTACAATACATAACTGAGAATCTTAGGCCTTGCATATTACGTATATCCACTTTGTAATACCACAAGACTACAGTGTGCAAATAAATTAACAAGTCGGCCAACAAACCATGAACTGAAGACATCGCTTACAACTGCATGACACACCAAGTTTCCGTGTGTTTCAATGCTGTTTATAAAATACAAACAAAAAAGCATAAACCCGAACTATCTTAGAATCATATCCTATCCAGCATAAATTTTGACAAACATGTGTCTTTAGAAACTATTTAAATCAGTAGAGTGAGTGCAATCCTCCATGTCCACAACGTTTTGGAGAGACCTTGGAATAAGAGGGACTTCAACATCCATAGCACCCTTTAGCATGTGGCCAACTTGCCCCATCATTAGCCTGTGATCCTCATCATCTTGAATGCACCAGAATGCAATTCTGCAAGCTTTGTTCAGTTGCTCTACATGAGCATTGCCCTCCAACCTGTTGTCTATCAGGCACAAAACACCTCCTTCATTAACCTTGACTGCAGCAAAGTTGGGAAAGTAATCTTTCCCTAATTTTTTCCACGTTCCTTCACCATGATATGATTTCAAGAAGCATGATTCCATAGCTGTAAACATCAGCCTTATGTGTGATTGGTAGCCCTGGGATCCACATCGGTGCAAGATATCCGGTGGTACCTTGCATTGTTGTCAATGCCCAGCTGAAATCTCGACCAAGAAGCTTAGCCACACCGAAGTCTGCAATCTTAGGATAGAACTCTGCATCAAGAAGTACGTTGTCCGGCTTCATGTCGTAGTGTACAATGCAATTGTTGCATTCCTCATGCAGATAAGCCAAGCATCTTGCAATTCCAAGTGCTATCAAGTATCTCTGTTCCCAGATTAACTTTGCTGAGCTTTTGGAGAGCAGGTGGCTGTTCAAAGAACCATTTGCCATATATTGATACACCAACCTTCTACTACTGTCTTCAGCACAAAACCCAAGCAGAGGAACAATATTCATGTGCTGAATCAGTCCAATGGCCTGCACCTCTGCTCGAAATTGGTTCTCTCCCTGCCCGAGGCCTTTTAGCTTCTTGACGCCACAACAGTGCAACCTGGCAATGCCCTTTGAAAACACAGACGAAGCCTCCGTCTCTAATTTTTTTCCGAGAAACCTTTTGCTGCATTCTTTACCTGGGAATATGAGAAGACCACTAGACATCCATTGGCATCCACTGGTCGCGTCCTGGATAACTTTGTTCTAGATCTCCACAAAACAGTCAAGGACCCCTAGGCCCAATATAACAAAAAGTTTAGTAGCCCACCTTTGTTGTTTGGCAATAGTACGGATGTAGGTATTACCTCCATTTGAACCAGAAGTTTGCAGTATCGACAATTAAGGGCATGTTCTTGCCAGTGATTCCATTGATTCCCCAGGCTTCCTGTAGGGAGCAGTGTATCAGTCGGGTGATCAAAACTCTGCCAGAATACCAAGTAGCTGTTCACTTGATCTCTAATCACAAGATTTCCACTGTCAAGCAGAACAGCAACCACAGAACTCAAACTATGCTTTGTTGAATTTGATGGCCAAAGAAGAAAATCACCATTGGTCAGGTGTAGGGTGCCATGTTCAGAGAGAGAGAGAGAGAGTAAACTGTTGGCTTTGCCCAGGAACTCTTCCTCTCTCTCTTACTCACGCACAAACACAAGGAAGAAGATGAACAGTGATTTCCGGCGACGAACGCCGCGGCGACGAACTCGCCTGTAACTTGGCACGTTTATTCACTGGACTGGGCTGTCACCGATGGAGAAGTACAGGGGCTACTTATAGGTCTGGACGCACCACGGAGCCACGGCCTCCATGCCCGACCTTAACGCCACGATCCGCACGACTTGCTCAGCTACGTTCATGCGAGTGCCGCTTCGCTTCGACCGACGTCGCGGCTTCCTCTGCGACGGACCGGCACCACGCACACCACGAACTTCTAACCACCTACGACTCGATCAGCCTCACCAGCTTCCCTGCATGGCGATCGGATCACGAATGCACAACATGAAGACAAGCAGCACAGCTGCACACACACACACCTAACCTGAACGTACAGAGTCACGCAACACACACACGCCTGGCGAGCACCCGCTGCGCACCGCGCCCGAACGCGACACGCGCCGTGGCGTGTTTATTTCAACAAACTCCCCTAAACACGACATGGCGCTGCTCCGCCATCATAGCAACGCGGCCCTCGCCGATGCCGCCAGAGCGCCTTCTCTTCTTCTTCTCACGGCAGTGCTGGCGAGATGGCGCGCCGCCGACTCAAACACCGCCCTCGTGAGCGGTTCCCCACGCCGCTTCTAGCCCAAGCTCGGCCGCCGCTGCGCCGCCGCTGCCGCCATGATCGCTCGTTACCACCGCCCTTATCGCCGCCGCCATCGTCGCGCATCACCGCCGCCGCTCGCTCCTTGCAGCGTTGCCGACGACGCGCCTCCCATCGCCCTCGGAGAAGTAGCCGCAACGCCTCTGCGACCTCTTTCACCTCGCCGTTGTCGGCGTCCTCCGCCACACGTGGCCGGCCGACGAGCTCCTCGATGGTCGCCGTGTTGAGGTCGGTGAGCATCTCAATCGCCACGCAACTTTCTTGAACTTCCGACAACGCGTGGGATCTTCTTCACCACGCCGACCGCCCTCCGCTCCCCATCTCACGCAGTTGCCGACGAGCCCGCTGATGCGCGATCGCGAAGTCGCCGACCGCCTCGCCGTCCGAACGCGACGTTCAGTATTCCTTCCACAGCGCCAGACGCCGCGGCCTTCACGCGATCATCACCCACCTCATGGACTTCACGGCATCCCACGCCTCCTCGCCGTCTTCTTCATCGCAAGCCCGCTTTCATCTCCGGCGCACACAGCGCGCAGAATGTTAGCAAGAGTGAGCCGTAGGTTCGCACAGATCACATAAGACTAGTCAATATACTAATCACCATCACTTTGGCACACTGATCAGCAATACCTATTGCTACTGTTGAAGGCAATTAAGGGCTTGTTTGGTAAAGCTTCAGATTTCGGCCACGAGATTTGAAATTTGTAGGCTAAAATAAAGTGAATTAAGTTTATATTTTTGGTCTAAAATGTAAACAAGATGATCTATCTAAACACTCTTAATATATTTACAGCTTTATTTCACTTAACTGATTTAAACTAGAATTTTTAGCTTCACCAGATTCACGCCCAGCCAAACATACCCAAGTTCAACACATCTAAAACGCGCTGTCATGATATAGCCATTTCGTCAAACACCGGCGCAACGGCTCCCGCCCGAGTGAAGACAGCGGCCGCGGCCGAAGCAGAGGAGTGGAGGAGTATGCCAATACGCTTGCCGAGACGCCGAGGCCGGCGACCGCCCCCGCTCTAAGCTTTCACCAACCAGCACCACCGCGCACGCAGCTTGTCGCCTGCGTGATCTCGCGGCCCAGCTCGACGTCCGTAAGCTGTCTTTGAGGCCGAGACATTTCAGCAAACACCTTCCGACCGTGCCCCTTCCCGGCGTGGCCGACACCGCTCGCACCGACGCACTCGGGCGGCGGGCGGTGACCGGTCGGAGCACCTCAGAACACCGCATGCACGATGGCTCTCCAATTCTCGCCCCATGTATGGGGACGCGTGCTTGGAAGCAAAATCCATGGCCCAAGCCATCGAAGAGAAGAAGCAGAGCAACCTTCTGGCTTGCTCTTCGCGAGATCTCTTGCTGACCGGGGCAATGACAAAGTCGTCCATCTCGTGGCATCTCGCGTCGCGTATCCGCAACACAGATCCCGCACACTCTCTTCGCCTCCCCCCACCCCGCGAGAGAGACGAGACCCTTCGAGGCTGTCGTGATGGGGAGACACACATCGGTTTTGAGAAAGAAACCAGCTTTCTTTCTGCTGTTGGTACTTGTGATGGTCACAGAACAGAGGAGCTCGCAGTTTGATCAGCCAATAGAGAGAATAGAGGATTTGGGGAAGAACGAGGAAAAGACAAGGATACAGAGAATTTCAGACGGAAGATTTCGTTTCATTTCTTGTTACCCAATCCAACCCGAGTACAGCCTTTTTATACTCAGTGTTTACGCTCACAAAAGCTACGCAGAAACAAGTTACCCACTACAGAAAACACGACAACACTATTCCCCGTCATTCGTTATCACCCACCGTCCATACAATCACACACGCATCTGACCCTCCGTTGCTTCTTCCTGAAGTGGACCTTCTTCTGAATTCTTTGGCATCTCAGCGTCGTTGTTCTGATGCATCTGGGTCATGACATCACCCCCCCTGCAAAATCTGCTTGACCCCAAGCACATGCCGGCGAAAACTGGTCTTCACCACATGGAAATCCTCCCTGTGGCCATTTCAAATTGAATATTCTTCCATTTAATCAAGACTGCTAAATGGCTCCATTACCTTTCTTGACCATGCGCCGGTCTAAAATGCATTCAGGTTCAACAGAGTCGAGATTCAAATCAGCAACAACCGTAATCGATGATAAACCGGTAAAGTCGTATGAACTGCTTGAGCTGTGAAACGTGAAAGATCGGATGAATCTGGCCGCCAGTGGTAACTCCAATTTATACCGCTGCTGGCCAATCCTCTGAAGAACACTCAGACGACCAAAGAACTTAAAAGCCAATTTGGGAAATGGTCGAGAAACAACAGAAGATTGCGCATAGGGTTGAAGTTTTAAATAAACTTGCTCCCTACTTGAACCGGCGATCCACTCATGCGATCCGCCAAGCTTGATGCGGTTTTGTGCCATCGAAAGATGCCTCTTAAGAAAAGCCGCTTGCACTGTCTCTCCTCCGTAAATTCATGATGTCAAGTCATTCCACCTCTGGTTTGAGCATAGCACCATAGCGCTCGACGCCATATAGTGCTTTAAAAGGCGAGCAACCCAAAGATGTATGATAACACGTGTTGTACCAAAATTCAGCCATCGGCAACCATTTGCGCCATCGAAATGGAGAAGAATGCATCAAGGCAATAAGATACATTTTAAGCATTGATTCACCTGCTCGCTTTGGCCGTCTGCTTATGGGTGATACGCAGTACTCAATTTCAGCTTGTACATCCATCACAAAGAAACAATTCCTTCCAAAAGAGACTAGTGAAGATCTTATCATGGTCAAACAATAGATCGAGGCATGCCGTGAAGCTTGACCACGTGTTCTAAGAAACCCGAGCCACCCGAGGAGCAAAGGTGAAGGGTGTTTGAGAGCCATGAAATGAGCATATTTGGAATACCTATCCACCACAACCGAATGATGTTGCAACCCTCGATGTTGGCAAGCCTTCAATGAAATCCATCGTCAGTCGACCATGCTTCGGTAGGGACAGCAATGGTCAGAGTAAACCGCATCTTGGTATGTTCATGCTTAGCTTGTCGACAAACAGAGCAATCGATTGACAACATTGAGGACACCACGCTTTTAAACCAGTCCAGCGAACAATTTCTTGACCTTCGATGTGTTGCGAGATACCGAATGGCCACCAACAAGAATCGCATGAAAACCCCGAATAATTTTGGTTTGTAATGCTGAATTGGCACCCACCAAATCCTTCCTTTATATTTGATCATCCGTGATGAAGCTCAAAACCACGATCGTCTCGACTTTTGATCGCCAAAGCGACCAAGAATCGCTATGCCTAGCATCATCATATAAGTGTTCATCACTTCACGCCAAACCTATTTGAACAAGAGAGATGGCTGCAAGGACAAAGTATGGCCGACTCGAGATAAGGCATCGGCGTGCAATTGAGGATCCTTTCTTGTATTGAATATGGAAATGCAAACCCATTAACTTTGTCATAGTCATTATGAAGTCCGAGGCCAATTGTCGTTCTCCAAGAAAAGAGAGATGCGATGGTCGGTATTGATAATAAACTCACTCCGTTGGAGATAAGGACGCCAACGATCGACCGCCATAATAATGACCAGAATTCTTTCTCGTAAATTGACAATTTTTGGTGTTGAGGATCGAGTGCCTTACTCAAATAAGCAATAGGATGATTGTCCCTGCATCAAAACAATAGCTAATGCCCACCTCGCAAGCGCCGCTTTACCACAAAGGTTTTTCAAAATTAGGCAATGCAAGCACCGGAGTAGTAGTCATGGCATGCTTCAAAGCGCCAAAAGCCTGTGGTGGTGCTAAGTCCCAAGAAAAGACTTTTTCTTCAACAAATTAGTGAGAGGTCGTGACAAGATGCCATAATCATTCACAAACTTACTAAGAATATCCTTAAACCCAAAAACCACGTAGCTCGGTGGATCGTGGTGGGTCTTGGCCAAGAAAGCATAGATCGTGTTTTAGCCGGTCCAGAGCAACCCCTGTGTGTAAATAACATGTCCCGATAAGTAAGACTGCTTGGCAAACTCACATTTGGTTCTTTTCACAAACAATCGATGGTTGTGGAGCTCCTTCAAGACAAGATGCAGATGACTTACATGAGCTTCCAAGGATGGATCAGAAACCAAGATATCATCCATAAAGACCAACACGAACTAGCGCAAATAAGGTCCTAAAATGGAATTCATCAAACACCGAAAAGTCATTGGTGCATTCGTGAGCCCAAACGGCATGACAAGAAACTCAAAATGCCCATGATGTGTTTTAAAAGCAGTTTCTCAATGTCAAGGCACCATGCTAATTTGATGGTAACCGAACGCAAGTCCAATTTGGAGAAATATTGTGCGCCCAAAGTTCATCCAACAATTCCTCCACAATTGGCATGGGAAATTTGTTCTTGATAGTCAAACTATTCAATTTATGAGTCCACACAAAACGCCAACTCCCATCCTTCTTCTGTAACAAGTAACACCGGAGATGCAAATGGGCTTGTGCCGGTTTGAATTAACCCCGCTTGCAACATCTCGAGCAACTTGCCTTTCAATTTCATCTTTTGCAAAGGAGAATATCTATAAGGTCGATCGTTAATGTGTATGGCTCTGGGATGAGAGAAATGGCATGATCAAACCGTCGAGATGGTGGCAAAGTTGTAGGTTCGCAAAAACCTCAACAAAATGATCCAAAGTGTCTTTGAATGGTGGTGGCAAGTTGTCACCGCTGTTCTTCGCACCTTTAGTGTCGAAAATCAAACAGCCCAAATCTCATTGTTATTGCGCCATTTATTCCAATCCTTTATCTCGGGTTCAACAATGTGCTGTTGTTTCTGGACAACACACCTTGCAAGTGAACCGAGCGATCCAGATGCCAAATTCAAGAGTCTTCGCTTCCAATCATAGAACATAGGACTATGCATTTGAAGCCAATCCATACCGAGCACGGCATCATAAGCTCCTAGTCAGTAAGACTTTCATGTCACCAAAACGTATGGCCTTGCGCCACCACTCGCACGAGGAACTCTTCATTGCATTGAAGCGCCTCGCCACTCGCAACATAGACATGCAAAGTTGGAGTGGGTTCAAGACGACATTTAAGCCGCTCTGCAAGCAGAGCCGAGGAAGCTATGTGTGCTGCCTGAGTCGATTAAAACTAGAATAACTTGATTATCAACCATAGCATGAAGCCGGTTTGTTTCATAATCTTCGCTCCAGCTATCGCATGCAACGACAAGGTATACCGCCTCTGTTCAAATTCTTTGTTGGCCTCTTCTAAAGCCTGTAATACTTCCTCAGAAAGCTGTTGAGGATTCTCCTGAACTTCCAGAGCATGCACTTGTGCCGGAGGCTTCGGTTTACACTGATGGTCTTTGTCAAATTTTTCACCACATTTAAAACATAGGCCGCGAGCATGCCGGTACTCGCGCAGTTGCCGAGCACGTGACAATTCTTCAGAGTTCAATTTCAGTGGTCCTGCAGGATGGTCATAACGACCTGTCACACCATATTTAGGAAGCAATGCAGTCTTGGGCTGTTTCAACTTCAATTTCTCCCACTTCTCCTCTTGAATTTGAGCCAGAAGGAATGCCTTACGGAGCGAGTCTGGCAATTGAATCTCCACGTCATACCGAATTTCCTCTTTTAACCCCAGAATGAAGTGGTGAATGAAAAACTCTTGAGTACAGGACTTGTTATATGCCTTCACCTTGTACATCACCTTCTCAAACTCATTATGTATTCGTAAATCGTGCTCGATGGTTCATCTGAATGAGTTCTAATCGAGCGCCGAGAATCAAATGCTCCAAACTCCATCTCAACAGCCGACATGAATTGCTCCCAATTGCTGGAGGGGTGTTCCTCCTGATACATTTGGTACCATAACACAGCGTTGCCCTCCATTTGCATGGCAGCTGCAGTAACCCACAACGATTCATCAATATTGAACATCTTAAAATACTGCAAACAGCGGTTCTTCCATATTCGTGGTTCATCTCCAGTAAATTGAGGGAAGGTTAACTTCGGAAGAGGGGTTTTCTTCTCAGAACTCCAGGGTTCAGTAACCTGAGTTGAAGAAGAATGTTCAGACTTCTGCACATCCAACCCAAAACGCAGGGGAGGTATAGGACACCTTCCTAATAACCCCGCCGTATTGGCTGTGATTTCCCCCGTCTTGACGTTTGTATTGGCGTTTATAGGAGAAGGTGTTTGCAGCCCCATACCCTCCTCCGATCGTGCCGAAGGTTGCATGGATGGACTCCCTTTCACAGAATCCATCATCTTCTGAAACTGATCAAGTAACCCAGTGATTACCGTGTTGTGTTCCGCCACCTGGGCTTGAAGCAATGGAATGGCTTCCACTGGCTTGATCTTCTCCACAATGATGTCCAGATTAGCTTTCAGAGACTCCCAGCGCTCATCCATCTTGTCCCATTGTGCTTTCGTCTGTTTAGTGGTTTCCCCCATCGCATCAAGCACCATCCGAGTCTGCACCGAGGGCTTAGGCGGCGCCGTGACTACTTTCGATCGAAGGAACCAGAGTCGGGAAACAAAGTTTTGTGGAAATTCCCGGAATCAATTTCTTGATCCAAAGCTTCTCCAAACCCTTGTCTGGGATTTTACCCCTCAAAATCGAATCAGTCAACCCAGATGGTGCGTGCGGAGGAGCGGCCTGCTCTGATACCAATTGTGATGGTCACAGAACAGAGGAGCTCGCAGTTTGATCAACCAATAGAGAGAATAGAGGATTTGGGGAAGAACGAGGAAAAGACAAGGATACAGAGAATTTCAGACGGGAGATTTCGTTTCATTTCTTGTTACCCAATCCAACCCGAGTACAGCCTTTTTATACTCAGTGTTTACGCTCACAAAAGCTACGCAGAAACAAGTTACCCACTACAGAAAACACGACAACACTATTCCCCGTCATTCGTTATCACCCACCGTCCATACAATCACACACGCATCTGACCCTCCGTTGCTTCTTCCTGAAGTGGACCTTCTTCTGAATTCTTTGGCGTCTCAGCGTCGTTGTTCTGATGCATCTGGGTCATGACAGTACTCAGGGAGAGGAATTGCCGGAGCAACGCTGCAGCTTCAGACCATCAGGCTCCGATTTCTTGAATTGGCTGAATTCATGAGGAGTAATAGTAGCCTGTCAAATGCTCCAATGTTGTACAAACACTTCTGGCTTCCCTTAATCCTACATGAAGGTTGCAATGCATTGAATTGAACTGCCTTATTTCGTTTTCTATAGCTTTTGAGTTTCTACTTGCAATGCATTCAGGTACCTAAATTTCATCATAAGCTGCTGCTTTTGTGGATTCATGACTTTAATTCTTTTGCAGATATCAACTTGGATTCGGCTTCTGCTTCACCTAAAGTATATATTTCCTTCTCTCCATTGCACAATTTGCAGCTCAAATTGTTCATATAACGGATGTCAGCGTGCTGCATTTCTGTTTTGTGCTGATTTGCTGCCTACTGCTTCAGTGTGGGAGAGGGATGTCTGCTGGGAGTACTACGAGAAGTTGGATGGGAACAGGGTCAGGTGCAGACTCTGCCATAAGGTTCTAAATGGTGGCATAAGCAGGCTCAAGTTTCACTTGTCTCAACTCCCGAGCAGAGGCATCAACCCTTGCACCAAGGTGAGGCATGATGTCATAGAAAAGGTGAACGCTGTCATAGCAGCCAAGGAAGAGCACAGGGACTTCCAGCTTCTCAAGAGGCAACGTACAGCTGAATTGTCGGTACTTCCGAAAAGAACACGAGAGCGTCCATCTCAGTCTCCACCTCCAGGGCAAGCTGCTACTCCTGTTATTACTCCCGCCGCCGAGCAGACTCGGCTCCTTGCCCTGGAAGTGCCTCCTGCTGCGGTACCGAATCTATCCGTTGCTGCAAACAAGCCACGCTCGGCTGCAGCATTGGAGGCAGAACGGTGCATGGCTGAGTTCTTTTTCGAGAATAAGTTGGGCTACAGTATTGCAGATTCCATTTCGTATCGCCATATGCTGGAGGCATTCAGTGGACAGGGATTCCGTGGGCCGTCAGCTGAGGTTTTGAGGACGAATTGGTTGCACAAGCTCAAGTTAAAGGTTTTGCAAAGAACAAAAGAGATTCAGAAGGACTGGGTGACAACAGGCTGTACTATATTAGCTGATTCGTGGACTGATAACAAATTGAAAGCCCTCATCAACTTTTCTGTGTCGTCTCCACTAGGGATATTCTTCCTCAATACAGTGGATGCTTCTCCACACATCAAAAGTCATAGAGGGTTGTATGATCTCTTTGATGAAGTGATTCGGGAAGTTGGTCCAGACAATGTGGTTCAGATAATCACTGATCGAAATATAAACTATGGTAATATAGACAAGCTGATCACGCAGAACTACAGCACCATTTTTTGGTCTTCCTGTGCATCTTTTTGTATGAACTCAATTTTGGATGACTTTTCTAAGATTGATTGGGTGAACCGATGCATCTGTCAAAGCTCAAACCATAACACGATTTACCTACAACAACAGGTGGGTTATTGATCGTATGAGAGTGCATAGCCGGGCAGGGGCTTGTTTGCTCCTACAACAACAGGTGGGTTTTGATCGGATGAGAGTGCATGACCGGGCAGGGGATTGTTTGCTCAGGGATTAAAAAGTCTGTATCAGATTTTCTCACATTGCAATCATTGTTGAGGCACAGATCAAAGCTGAAGCAAACGTTTCATAGCTCTGACTATGCATCTTCTGGGTATGCAAATACGTCCTTAAGCACTTCTTGGGTCAAGATCCTCAACGATGATGAGTATTGGAGAGCAGTCGAAGAGATTGCTGCTGTTTCTGAACCTCTATTGAGGGTCATGAGGGATGTTTCAGGAGGCAAGGTTGCCATAGGTTATATATACGAGTCTATGACAAAGGTGATGGACTCTAAATAAACATACTACATAATGGATGAAGGCAAATGCAAGTCATTTCTGGACACTGTGGAGCTAAAATGGCAGGCAGAGCTGCATTCGCCTTTTCATTCAGCAGCTGCTTTTCTGAACCCAAGCATCCAGTACAATCCAGAAGTCAAATATTTCACTAGTATCAAGGAGACAAGGAGGAGTTCTACCATGTTTTGGATAAAGTGCTTACAGCCCCTGACCAAAGGCAAGGTTGATTCGGAACTGCATGCTTTCCGCAAGGCACATGGGATGTTTGGCTCCAACATTGCTAAAGAGGCCCGCAACAACACCTCCCCAGGTATATATATTTTTATCTTAGCTGCATTATTCTAATATTCTTGAATGCAACAACAGGTCGCTTAGTTGCAAGACAAGCATAATAACAGAAATTAACTACTTTGTAATAGGTTGCTATTTTTATCACGTTCCTATTCTTTACAGTAAAATTTTGCAAGCTGGAATTGACAGCTTATGTACAGCTTCTGCTTAAAAGAAAAGCAGATTGTTTACCGAACGAAGGATTATAGACAGCTTCTCTTACTATCGGAATCTGATTTGTATACAGAATCAAAAGCTGTCACCCACCTGATTCTACTCGGATTCTGACTCAGATTTTGCAAGTTCCGCCTCCCACGAGTCGTCACAAACGCAGGAGCTTCGCCATCGCCCTAGGCCCTCCATCGCTCTCATCGCTCATTCACACCGACACGATCAACAATCGATCTGAGACAATCAGGATTACCGAACGGCCAAATTCCCCAGTCAGCAGATTCTTCAGACAGCCATTTCTCTAGACAACTGACTACAATCTAGAATCTACACAATCAGAAACTATCCCGAAAGAAGCCACATTGTTATATGGCATACTTGGCCATCTGCCCACTGGCGATGGCCCCGACCATAGTGCCTATGCTGGACAGCGAGTCGAATGCCGAGAACTGCAGCCTGCAGTAAATATTTAAGACAAGGAACGCAAAATTCAAGAGAAAGCAAGCATAGATGTTACATCTGTTGAGTGAAAAATTTAAATGTGGAGTCTGGATTTTGGTTGGCCCGTTGGGCAACTAGGCCGTGGGCTTGGCCCATTAGGGCATGAGTGAAATGAAGTAGGAAGCTGAGGAAAGGACTTGATTAGGGGTGGCAACGGGGCCATTTTCCGCCGAGGAGTGCCTCCCCGTCTCCGTTCTTCGTCTCGGGAGAGAAAATCCCTCTGTCTCCATCCCCGTTCGGGTATCGGGACCCCGTTGGGGATCCATCATCGTGAAAATTTCACACAAGAGAAGAGCTTTTATAGCCATTTTAACTCTAAAATCATATCAACAGATAAGGAAAAAAAATGCATGCATTCATTGAAGATTATGTTGCCCCGTTTATGAAAATGTGAATATGATGGACTAGAGAATATGTTTGCAATCTAATAACTAAATTGGACTAAACTAAATTTGGATCCCCAACCGGATCCTCGCGGGAAAAAATCCTCGTCTCCGTCTCCGCCATCCCCGACGGAGGAATAATTTTCCCCATTTCTACCCCCGCGAGGGACAATTTTTTCCCATACCCATCCCTTAATAGAGAAATTCCCCGCCGGGATCGAAACGGATCCGATTGCCACCCCTAGACTTGATCCTCTCCTCATCCTGTTCGTGACGAGGCGGCGGCGGCTGCGTTTTCGGTGCTCACACATCACACGGATGTCAGCGGCCATTGCGGTGTTGTTGCGAATATGGCGTCTGAGAGCTCCTGTTCTTCTCCTTTTTCTAGCCCCCTATTGAGCTCTTCTCCAGACAGAACAAAGAATTTTTCAGTCTTGATTCTCCTCTCTAAAATCGCCTGTTTTGCTTTCGGTTTTGCGGCTGGCTGGTGATTCTTTGGCTGAGTTCTTGGATTAAGGAATCTTGATCCAAGCATTTTCGCGCTGTGTGGTTGGGCTTGATCTTGGTCGTGTGTACTCCTGGGTTTTTTTTGCACGTAACTGGAGTCCTTCAGTACTGTGGTCTTGTGATTTGTTTCTGACGGCTTGATTCCAAGAGCAAAATCAGTTTGGTTGTTGATCTTGCACAGTTGTTGTTTGAGGCTCGAATCCATTCTCGGTGTGTCTCGGGTGCTGAAGGGGCTCTGTATCTCTAAATCCAGGCCGGCTTCATCGTGACAGTAGGGGTGCAATCGGATCGGATTGGGTCGGATATCGCTCTTTTCATATCCTAAACCATATTTTTTTTGTCGGATTTGGATAACACGGATACTTAATATCGTACGGATAATATCGGTTGCATGATTCAATCGAATCTGGAGGCGGAATCGATACGATATTGAATAATTTTTGTTGGATAACGCGCGAAAGCAGATACCACAAAAAACACACATACCGAAAAAAGTCAATAACACTAGTTTGATTTTTCATAAGCATTTCTTTTTTCTTTTTCCTTTTTCTCTCCCTTCTTTTTTTCCATCTCTATTTTTCTTCCCATCGGTTGGCCTTATCCATTCGACTATATGAGCTTCACTTGTTTTTCGATCTTTTCCCCATTCTTCTAGCTCTCTCACTCTCTCCTCTCTTTTCCCCAATACTGATGCCTCATCTCAGCTCCTTCCCTCACCGGTTCAACAGCATCGACGCCGCTTTCTACTGCAAGCTGATGTCCAACGATTGCTACGAGACATGGAGGCGGCAGGAGCCTCTCATGTGCAGCGAGGACGACGATGCCAACGCCGCGTGGTACTCGCTGAGCTTCTTTGCATCGGCAGTGTCATCGTTGCACTGCATCTTCTCTTCTCATCTTTTGAACTGAAGGAGCAAATTAACCGATGTGCATCATCTGCAATGTGCCAGGTACATCCGTCTCAACTCGTGCATGCACCGGATGCTGACTGGCCCGTCGGAGCGCGGCGCAAGGTGGCCGGCGGAGTGACTGCGGCGGTGGAAGGTTGGCGGCAGGAGTTGAGGGCTCAGGGCAAACCGCAGGCGCAGATGAGATGGGGAATGGGGATTGGAGAGGACAGGTGGGGTGGGTCACGGTCTCACGGACAGGGTTATTCGGTTATGCGTGTGGCCAGGATCAGAGTCGGATATCCGAATAAGTGTTGCCGGAAATATATGAATTTTTTTTCGAAATATCTCGATTCGACGGATAGTGATATCCTGTCGGGCACTGAGAGATTTCTGACAAGTCAACGCACGGTCAACAGGGTATCCGGCCCGGGGCAACCCGGCAAGGATCTTCAGCCACGACCTAGCCATGGCTCTCAAGATGACTGGGGCCCGCCTCGACCAGTGTCTGCTTCCGCACCTCCTCAAGCTCGAGGTCGTGAAGTTAGCTCTTGCCCAGTTTCGCCTCCAGACGTGGGATGCATTGACGGCGGTTACCAAGACCTAAAATGATGGCGTCAAAGCAGAGTAAGCGACATTTAGAGCGCTTTCGGTCCGCCACGCATCGCTTGAAAACCCTCCCGGAATCTCTCCCGGCCGTTGCGAAGCGCCATTCGAGGTATATAAACCCACGCAAGGCATATGTACAAGACAAAAACTCACCGTGAATAGCTTTACACACCCAATGCTCAAACTCGAACAGTAAACATCCCTTGTACTCACAGTTAGTGAATTCTCCGCTAGAAGAAAGACCTGGACGAGAAACTATTACCCTCGTGGGGCTTGAACACATCTTTTCGCTTTCGTTGACGCCGCCTGATCTTCATCTACGCCATTGTTGACCAAACGCTTTGGATCCCTCATATCGTATTAACCCCTTTTTCATTTTTGCGGTCAGGCGATTCCGATCGTCGACATATCCTGAATCTGAATCTGAATCTGAAATAAAAAACTATCCAAAAAAAACTATTCGAATCCGATTCGAAAATATCCGATCGACCAGACGGTCAAAAATTATACCTCCAGTGCCAAACTGCTGCTGATCACGGACACCGCTGCAAGCCTGCAAGGGCTTCCACGGCTGTGGCTAACGCTCCCCATCTCCGTGCCCGTCAGACCTGTCGCTGGCGAGTGGCCCCACTAGCGGAGAGCCAGCCCACTGCCTCGTCCAACCTTCCCGCCAAAATTTTGGATGTCCCTCCCCCTCGCTAGAAAAAAAAGGGGAAGTATAGAAAAACCAAAACCAAACCCACGCACAGATCTGCCCCAACCAAATTCCCTCCTCCCACTCCGCTCCGCCGCCGCCTCCCACCCATGACGGCCGGCGCCGGCGAGCCCCACCGCGTCGTCCTTCTCCTCGATCTCGATCCCCTCCTCCCCTCCCCAAACCCTAGTACCCCCGTCACCCACTCCGCTTCCTCCTACCTGGCCGCCGTCCTCCCCGCGGCCACCTCCCTCCTCTCTGCCTCCCCCTCTTCGACCTCCCTCTCCGCCGCGCGCCTCTTCTTCTCCTCCCTCTCCCCGATCCTCTCCTCCTCCCTCCTCCCCAAGCACCTCCCATCCGCCCCCACCCCGCTCTCCTTCCACCTCCACCCGGTCACCCTCGCATCCCTCGCCCCGCTCCGCCGCGTCGCCCTCCCCGCCTGCCAGAACCCCCGCGTCCCCTCGTCATCCTCCATCGCCAAGTCGCTTCTCCAGCTCCAGCACGACTACCCCTGGGACGCTGAGCCCCAGCACAGCCGGGGCCGCCGGGTCTTCGACCGCCCGCCCAATTTGGTGGCCCTTTTCACGGCCGCCGCCGAATTCGAGGAATTCGGGGAGAACGCGAGCTTTGTCGAGAAGTTTCGGGTTGTTTTCGGGCCAGTGAGGGACCGGCTTTCGGCGAGGGGCCTACAGGTGTGCTGGGTTGCCGTCGGTTCGGCCGGCGAGGGGGTTGGGAGGGCGGTGACGGAACTAGGGTGGCGATTCACGACCGCCGATGCGGTCGCGCTGGGGTCGGTGGTTGCACCGCCTGGGCTCGTGTGGGGAGGTGTTGGATTTGGGTGTGGGCAAGGTGGAGGGCGAGGGGAGGTGGTGTTGGAGATCACCGATGTGGTGGGGAAGCCGCTGGTCTGCAAGGGCTGTGAGGTTGATGTGGTTGGTTCCACATCATGGCGGGTGGGCTGCGATGGTATGTCCAGGATACATGTGAAGGCAGTGTGTGAGGTGGGGAATTGGGAGCTGTTGTTGGACAGAGATGGCGAAATTGTTCTGGTGCGTGGGTCGCCACGGGAGAGGAGCAAGGGTGACAGTGAAGAAGCTGTGGAAAAGGAGTTCTTCCCGCATCGGCTTCTTGAGTTGGTGCTCGGCGATGAGAACAATAGGCTTGGGGGTGGCACGCCGATTTGGCAGCTCATTCTGGTTTTCCTTCGTAGGAGGAACTATTGCGCAATGGTGTC